>JAPMOR010009056.1:1599-30565 GCA_026543865.1 Argiope aurantia
ACAAACGAAAGAAAATGAATAAGATAGAATAAAATGGATACTAATTAATGGAGTTTTTTTACGAAAAAAATAAATTTTCATGCCAAATTGTACGAAAACAGATGCAGTGGTGGGAAATAATGGGTTAATGTTAACAACGACTTGCTATTGGTCTACAAATTATCGACGGCATTTTGCCACGATTTTCACTAAAAAATAGATACACAGCTGCGTAGGGCAATTTTGTTTAATGTATAAGGGCCGGCATTATCGTTATATGGCTGTGTGATACCGAAACACTGTTGTGAATCTAGCAAACAAAGGCATTTGCGTACAGATCATTATTAATACCGAACCATTTCTATGTAGTTCAACGACAAGAGAAAAAGGGTAGTGATCAATGTAAGTTTGCAAGTATTTGTGATTGTTACCAAAAATATATTACGAAAGAGACTAAAAATATTATTTGAAGATTAGATAAAAAAAATATTATTTATTTATCTGGACTCAATAATTATTCATAAATTAATACTTAAATCTGTGAGAAATTGCACAAACATCTGTAAGAAATACCTTATAACCCAAATATCACTTCCACGGGCTTTCTTTTTTTTTAAATTTATTTTCATGGAAATTCATTGGAGAAAATCTATCTTTAATGGAATATATTGTGTAGAAATTATTCACGACAATCCAAATTCTCGCATATCAAGAACATGTAAAATTTCTCCAAATCTCCTAATAGTAAATGACATTTACACTATTGCAACTTCTGTTAAAACGTTATCAGTGATACAAGCAGCTGTCAAAATGTCATTGGCCGATAGTTAATGATTTGTACACATCTGGGATTGTACGCATGTACCCGACAATCCTTGTTCTTGAAAGAAAGCGGGAATGTAGATACTACACCGATGAGAATCCATTCTACAATGGACACAAAAACATTGAACATTTGAACACATCTGGAACTGTGCGCATGTACCACTCGATCCTTTTTCTGGAAAGAAAGCCGGCATGTAGATGCTACGCCGGCGAGTATCTATACCACAATGGAGACAACAAACAATTTGACAGTTAAATGTTGTCGGGTTTTTTTTCTCTCTACCCAAGCAGCACACATGGTTTCAAGGTCAGCTGGTGTGTAGTGAATCAATAATTATTCACATATGTCACAGTGAGGTAAATTTCTAAAATTTTTTGCTAAGAATAATCTTTTTGTAATCTTCCTTTGAATTTTTACTCTTAAATCTCTTTATTTAATAGTCTGTCAGAGACTGTAGCGTATTTTTGGAATCCAGCTAGCTTCTTTTTTTGTGTGCGAGTGAATACAGATTTCCAGCAAACCTGGAAATGTTTATGGACGCACATATGGTTTTTTATCCCTTTTCTTCTAGTCGATATTTTTTTTACTTCGTATTTAGTAATGCATTTTTTTTTATTTGTTAATACATCACCATTTGTTTTAATCCGATTTTAATGATCAATTTTAATTTGAATATTCCTGGAATTTATGTAGATTTATTGCATTTTATTTTCATTTTTTTAATACTGGATTGTAATAAAGGTTAATAAGTTGTGATCTGCAAATATTTCCTTTCACTATTACTTTTATTTTATATTTTTCATTGCATTTCCGCGGAATCGAGGATTTCTGCGCTTTCGGAATCGAGTTTTATCATTCTTGTGATCGAGTAAATTTTTTGTATAAATTTATTCCTTTTATTATTCATTTAATCATATTTATTTTATTTCGCAGTGTTTATGTTTGACAGAATTTATTACTTTATGAACTTCAACTTTTTTTTTATTTCAAACCAGGGTCACATCTGATCTCTTTCTGTTATAGATCACTATTTATTTCAAAGTGATTTTAATTAACTATTATTGATTGCAATGCTCGTATACGTTATGGACAGAAGATATCATTGTGAGAAAACACGACTTTTAATGTTATTATATATTTACCTCGAATAATATGCATATATTATTAATATTTCTTAAGCACTCTGCCATTGTACATGAGCTTTTCAACTGCAACTTTTAGTAGTTCATCTGTGACAATTATACCTATGATATTATTTAGAAGATAACAGCCTGTTTAGACCATAAATTTTTTTTAGTGACAAAAACATTTTTTTTAACTATATCATATTTAAAAAAGGAACCTTTGACCAGGAACCATTTTATCTGTGTATAAGCGAAAAATAATTCAATTCTTTCAAATTTCTTCTGGTTAGCATGTCCCAGGAACTAATTGATGCCTTAGTTATTTAAGATTTTAGTTTTATATAGTATCTAGTATGTCAAAAAAGACCTATAAGATATGTTTTAAATGATTATATTCTGCACATGAAAAAAGACATTTAAAAAAGTAATATTCTGGTTCAATATCTAAAAATAATTGGGAATATCCAAGTATATAACAAACATATCAAAAGAGTTCAAATACGTGCTTTTATTTGTATTGCACGTGCAATGACTTAAATAAGATACAAAAATTCTTCAGAAATTATATTATTGAATTATATATAACTATTAATTCGAATGAACTATTGATCTAGAATTTACAATTTTTTTATTAACATGTGATAACTATTTAAACATGTATATCTTGAATAATGTATCCATATTTTTAAAACTGTTGAGATTTTTTTCAAATATTTTTCCTAAATTCAGTATTTTTATAGGTATCTCTTAGTGAGATTCAAATTGATGGAAATAATTTTTTTAAACTTAAATGTAACTAAATTTTCATGTTTAAATCAAGCGAATCAAATTGCCAAATATCTTAGAATTCATTGAATTATGGTAAATTGACTAAAAAAAACTACAAGCTTTAAAAATTTTGACTATTTTTATTATTAAATACCTATTTAGGTTAATTCAATAATATGGTTACGTGGTCAGAGTGGACAGTGGTTACAGCGGACACGTGAGAGGAGCTCGGTGGGTAGAGCGGACATTCTCGCACCTATTGTGTTGTTTCCCTAATCAGTCACATGTCATCTATTGTGTAGTTTCGAGCTTTGCACTATAGAGATAAGCCGATACTGTTGAGAGAGAAGGCCTTTCTCATTTTCTCAGTAGATCTTTGATCCTTATGAAGTATGTATGTCGTTTTATATCGTCGAAAAAAATCTGTGATGAAATCCATAGTTATTTCAACAAAATTACTCTCTACAAAAAAAAAAAAAAAAAAAAAAAAGGAAAAGGAAAAGAATGTTTAGTTGTAGATGATTACCCACACCGTTTACACCGAAAAAATAAATTAGAAGTGAGTTGGGTATATGTAAAAGTAGACACATCGTTGTAAAGAAAATGTAAAGACAAATTTTCAATACGAAGTACTGAAGAAAACTGAACATTCCTGCGTGCCCTACATTGCTGAGATCGAAATTAAAAGGAAATTAGAGACTTGCAGAGAAAGAGTCCCGTTCCCCAGATATTTCAAGAAGAACTTTCAGAATTATATCAGAAAGGTTATGATTTGTTACTAAAATACCGACATACTCCAATGCCAAGACTGTTTTATGTAAGGAGAGGAGAAATGCATTGGGAGCAACTCCAAAATTCCCAAAATGCCAACGACATTTAATTTGCAAACGATACACTTATGTTTTTTAATGGAGAAGACTTTCTTCGTTAAGACTTTCAAAATAGCCAAGATAACAGGATTTTAGTATTTGTAGGAGAAGATTCTCGGTACCTTTTGAAAAATGGAAAGACCTTTTTCTTAGATGGAACATTTAGAAGTTGTCCGAAACAATTTGCTCAAATATATATAATACACGTCGATTTAAGGAGTATAGCAACTGAGACCAACGTTTATCCATCGCTTTTTGCATTTCTGCCTGATAAGAGACAAGCAACTTACATTGCAATGTTTCAGGAAGTAAAACGTTGGTGCATTAAGTAGAAGCTGGACATTATAAAATTGGACTTTGAAGTTATGTTAGAATTCCTCAGTTCGACTATTTCCGGTTGTAACTTTTATTTTAAGCAGTGTTTGTGGCGTAAGATACGAGAAATGAATCTAGTAAAGGAATATAAAGGGAACGAAGATATAAGAAATAGCTGTAGAATGATTTCTGCATTATCTTACTTGCCAATTGAACATATAGATGATACTTGGAGCATTGCATGGGAAAAAGCTTTTAGCATTGACAAACTAACCACATTCATTGATTATTTTGTCGAGCAGTGAATGGACAATCCAAATATGCCCATTAGAGTATGGAGTGTATATGGACAGCGTCATAGAACAAATAATTCAGTTGAAGGGTGAAATTCCAAATAAAATGCAATCACTGGCAGAAATCAGCCTAATATCCATTTATTAGTTAAAATACTAAAAAAAGAAACACAAAAAGTTTCTTTTAATTTGAAATCCAGAGAATTAGACGACCCTGGAATAAAAAGGAAAAAAGCATATGTAAAATTGGATGAAAGAATTGAGAACATCCTAAAAGAATTCGAAGCATCAAGCGATTTAGAAAAATATCTAAGATCCTTAAGTTTTGTAACTAGGTTGGACTAAATCCAATGGTAAATGATATTTATGCCTTTATAATAAATGTTAGTAATTATTTACTTGTATTTATTTTTCTTTTATTTACTTGTATCTGTTTTATATATTTTACTTCTCGTATTTATTTTTACTTACATTAATGAAACTAATTAATTTTATGGCAATTGCACCTGTTCTAATATTTATTTGACTCTAAAATACAGTTTTCCACAAAATCCCTGAAATTCGTTCATACCCTTCATTATACTTTTACTTACTATTAATTTTTAAATATTTCTCTGAAAGTTTTTATTTTTATTACATTTCGCTATGTTTAAAATTCATTCGCCCTATAATATAATATAAATAATTAAATTTGATTGGCAAAAATGTATTTATCCTTGCAATTTGATAATCTAGTGCAAAAACAGAAAACTTCGGTACAAAAAAATTTTATCTCAGATAAAGAGCTTTGCCACTTAAAATAATGTTTTAAATTTGTGATTTTTAAAAGTATTTATTTATCTGAACCCTTTATCTGTTCTAAGATGGGGGAAAATGTGTCCGCTCTAACCACGATGAGTTTCGGAGTGCTCGCTCTAACCACGAAATCTTATGTGTCCGCTATAGCCACGTCCGTTGTAGCCACACCACCAATAATATAACTACAATGAAAATCATAATTATTCAAACTTAATATGTAACTTTAGTTATCTGTGTCCTTAAAGAAAATATATATGCATCTATTTAGAAAAAGAAACTTTATTCAGAAACTTATTGAAAAAAATTTGTTCAAAAATGGCCTATCTAATATTATTACTCAAACAATTATGGCTTTCCTAGCCATTTAACATAATGGCCATGAAAGCCAAAATTATTAAAACTTTTGTGATGTGTCTCTTTAAAGAAAATCTGCATGCACCTATTCAGAGTTTAGCAAAGAAACTTCGTTTAGAAACAAATTTTAAAGCAAAATTTATTAAAAAATGACCTATATTTTCCCCTGTTTGTGAGGTGTTTTTTTTATCGGACAAGAAATTTTTATGACCTTTTTTAACCTATTTCCATGTTTAATAACATTTGGTAGTTTTCCTTTTATGAACATTACAAAGTGGAACTTTAATTAGAACCACCTTCTATATTAAAAATTAATTTGAAATATATGAAGAACATGAAAACATATAAACATGTCAAAAATGAAATATTTTCGTCATCTGTTCAAACCAGCCTTGTTTTGAATTGACTTGATCTGACATTTAAATGTGTTGTTGAAAAATAAATCACATCTATTTTAAATTCTTTGACTGTAAATGAAACATTTGCTTTTGGACAACTCTGAAAGATAAATGTACTGAATTACTCTCAAATATACTTTTTCAAATCGGAAGCAAAACCGACCTGACCAAGCAATTCCATAACTGAAGCAATGTTTACCAAAATGAACCAATGTTACCATTTGTGCACACCAATCTTATTTTGAATTGATTTGACCTGCTATTTAAATATGCTGTTAAGAATAATAAAAAATAAAACACTTCCGTTTTAAATTCTTTGATTGTAAATGAAACGTTTGCTTTTGAACAACTCTAAAAGATAAATGCACTGAATTAGCCAAATTTACCCTGTTTACCAAAATTTATAACAGAAAGTGATAACTTAAAGCTTGCTATCTATTTTCCTTTGACCTTATTGTTAAACTTCCGTCTTAGTGGTTATTTACACATATTCAGAAGTCATAAAATATTTGAAGTGTGAAGTATCAACAACTAAATCTAAACTTTTAAGCACTGTCCACTGTGTCCCCCAATTCGAAGACAAGTATGACTAACTAAGCGTGGGAAAAACGAATTTGACCCTCGACAGGAAACCCTTCGTTTTCCCGTCTAGCAGCGTGAGATTTCTACTGTCCAAACAAAACAGGACATTTCACACTTGAAGTTCACAGCAGGAAATTTACAATCCGTTTGCATCTCTGAGACCGCTGATTAGAAACGAATACTAACCTCATGGGAATTTTAGAAAGAGTAAACTTTAGAACATGATGCCTATTTCGCTGCTAACTCTTCACATGAATACTCTGCTGATTGACAGGGTTGACTTGGCAAGGCCAGAAATTTCTCAACGATATTCTTAAATTTTAAAGCTTAATGAGTTTTAGTGATTCATAATTGGCCAGATCCTAAAAAATAAGCGTGATTTCGTAATCATATTTGCATAGATTTCAAATAAACACATATATTTTTCTTCTAATCTATTGCTTCATTGAAATGAGCTCATCAAATTCTCTGAAACAATAATTGGAAGTTTTCAGCAATGTTTCAATAGCAGCATTCTTTTATGTCAAATGCCATAACATGAAGAATAAGAAGAAAAAATTAATTGTATTGATTCGAATTGGATGATTACATCAGTTTCGCTGAAGAGTTTCGATAGAGTTGAATGACGACATCATATGATTTAGAATGATTTGATAGGTATATTTATTAACCTATGTAATACTGGTACTGCTCGTTTCAGTATCCTGTTTTCAGTATCCTCGTTTCAGTATCCGACAATTCCATCTCACTAAGGGGTGAGACGCGGAAAAATGTGTATACTTCCGGAATTTACTTTATTGTTAAAGGGCAATAGCAACGTCTTGATGTTTCGGAGTTCCGCGGTGTGACAAAGTGGTCACGAGCACCTCCACCTCATAATTTGGAATAGCAATTATAATTTGTAAATTCGAGAGAAAGATTAAAATTTATTGAAACTATTTTAGACGAGCGCATAAAGCTATAACGTCATGAAATTCGGTATAATTTTCTAATTAATTGTTATGATATAATTATTAATAGAAAAATAATGTTTTGATTATTACGGGCAAAAAGTGAATTTTAATGATTTATGTTGCACTTATCTTACTGTAGGCACTGATTTAATTAACTATTTTGATTAGTGCTTTTTATTGTTAAATATTAACATCTCCTTTTATCTTTCCTCTCACCCCTATTTTGTAGAATTAAAGCCACACTAACGCATGCGCAAATCCGCGGTTGGTTTTAGAATATATATATATATACAGTACACTCCCAATTATCCGCGGAATTGGGTGGCGCGGCCGCCGCGGATAACAAAAAACGGGGATAATCCGAAAAAAGCTAAAAACGAGTATAGCAAAAGAGAAAACAGTCATTCCAACTTTGAAAAATCGTTTTATGTTCAATAAAACGTAAAATAAACAGCAGGAAATGTTCGACTAACACTTAATATTTTAGTATATCACTCAAAATTAACCTAAAATCCATTTTGTTAATGAAAACAGAAAAGTGCTTTGTACTTACGAGGGGCGTCAAGGATGCACAGAAAAATTAATACATATGTACTGTTTTAATACTGTAATGTATTATGTAATTACAAAAGCAGAACTGTACAACTACACCGTTTTGAAGAAATCAGTCATTTGTATTTGCTTCTTGGGTTTGCTTGAGGGGAAGGTTCCGAGGAGGCCTGGGATATTTTTGCCATAAATAAGCACGATGTAAGCAAATTTAACGTTTTGCTCAGTTTTGTGAACATTTTTATTTTCTTTGCTTTCCACTTGTACAAAAAAATCCTATATATATATATATATACACAGGATTACAGGGTTAGCAAGAAATAAGTAATTAAGTTACTCACTTCAGAGCAGCATTATTAGCAATTTATTAGCATATATTAAAAATACGAAACGTAATTTACGTTACAGCGCATGTCTATTACCATTTTTCTTCGGATAAAAAGAAGGCCTGATTCTGCACGAACATTAGTTTCGTCTCTGTTCGTCATGCCTACGTTGCAAGAAAAACGCTGCTGGTGAAATTGTTCTACCAGAATCAACAAAAACTCCGTTGCATCTCTAAAAAAATTTCGTCGTATGAAGCAGATGCGAAGAGGTCCAATGTCTCCAGGTGCCCTACACAAGATGATGCAGAAATTTGAAAAAACTAGGCAACGTGGCATTCTTCCAGGTAGAGGACGAAAAAAATCCCGTCTACAGGCGTCGAAAACATTGCGACCGCGCTTATTGAAGTCAGCAGTAGTGTGAGTTTGCCAGTTGTTTCCCATATTCTGGATATGCCGTATTCAACTGTACGAAAAATTGCACGGCAGGTGTTGAATTTTTATCTCCATACAAAATCAAGTCTGTGCACCTGTTGCAGGATTCGGACTTAGAGCTCCGTAAAAATTTTGCACTTCAGTTCAGTTTTGCATTGCTCGAATGGGGATTGACACAACTTGGCCATGGAAAATTCTGGGGAGTGATGAGGCCCACTTTTGCCTCAATGGGAAAGTTAACACCCATGACTGTCGAATTTGGGCAGAAGAAAACACACGTTATTCAGGAAAAACCCTTGCATCCTGAAACAGCTGTCTCTATCATTGGACCGTATTTCTTTGAAGAGATACGAAATCCATACCTGTTCAATCACATGACAAAGGTACCATGATATGCTGAGGGATTTTGTAATCGCAACTCTTCTACAACGTGGATGCCTTCCAGACATCATGCTCATGCAGGATGGTGCACCACCTTTTATTGATCGTCGTGTAAAGTGATTGTTAATATAACATTTCACAGAAGCACGAGTTATCAACCGTCGTTTCCCAATAACATGGCCTTTGCGAGTTTTGGTTGTGGGGTTATTTGAAGGACAATATCTACAGCCAAAGGCCATCATCTCTACCAGATCTGAAGGACAACATTCGCCGTCATATTCTTAATATTCCGGCAGATTCACTCCAGTCATCTATAGAAAATATGGTTCTGCTATTAGAGCATATTGTTGAAATTGAAGGAGGACATATTGAGCAATTTTAATTTTACTTTATTTAACAATTATAAACCTATTAAATGGTTTTATGTGTAAAACAACGCCACCTAACAATGAATTTTGTACTATTTTCTTTTAAATAAATGTAAAATACTTAATAAATGTAAATCGCATCCTCTCAATAATCTATGATTCAAATTCTATCACATTTGGATCAATAGAACGCATTTTAGAGCCCTATGAAGTGGGTAACTTATTTCTTGCTAATCCTGTATATATATATTACAGTTTGTTTTGATTAGTACTAAATATTCCTCTAAAATATTTTTTAATTTCAATTGAGACAAATCTTTAAATCTAAAAAAGCCTATTGTAATACTTGAAAATGAATCAGTGACTTTAACATAATTGAAGGGTTTGCTGTAAAAAGGATGTAGCTCTAACTTAGGGGAGTTTGAAGTTACATACATCATGTGGTAAAAAAAAAAAAAAAAAAAAAAAAAAAAAAAAAAAATCTTTTGGTTCCAGAAATATATAACTTCAATCGTTAGCTCTTGTGCAATGGAACTATCTGTCTCATGAGTTTGTTATAATTAGAGATAGCTTCTGGAGTAACCGCCATTTTCCACCATCGATTCTGCCTTCGGAAACATTGAAAAACGTACAAAGAAAATAGGAAGACTTCTATCGTGTGAGTATACTGGTATCATAGAGAAGAAAAGTGAAAAGTTTGTTGTTACTAAAGTTACCAAAAAAATGATTTTCAACTTCGTTGACCTATTAAAAGGTTTCTTCCTGAAGGCTCCTTACATCATTTCTAATGGTAGCAAAAATATTTTATAACGAAATATAAAGTTTTTGCTTATGAAAAATCAAAAATTAATACAGGAAACATATTATGTATAGAGAGTTTTGAACTGCTCCGTAACAAGCCAGTAAGAATATTCAACATCTAAAACATTACTTCGCTAATATTAAACAAGATTCAGCCATGTTATTCCGACTCCCTTCCACTTAAGAGAGCAAAATGTAAGGATGTAATGGAATTAGCTCGCAAAGACGTCCCACAAAATGATATGTAGTTCTACGATGGCCTACAACATGAAAACACAGCAGATGAGCCGGACTTTACAGCGGGGGAGTGTGATGAGTAATGGGAATATAATTTTTTGTATTTAAAGCCAAGTTATATGTATATTTTGTTAGTTTATTTTAAATTAAATAATATTATAGCAGAATGCATTTTTATTGTGAAACATTTTTCATAGAGGTAGACAGACTATCTATTTGGTTGCAAAAAAGAGGTGTAGCTCCAAAATTCCAACATGTACCACGTCATCTGGAAAATATATTTTTGAGTGAAAATACTGTCATAATATGTAGGAACAATCAAGAGGATTCGCACAATTTGGAATTTAGAATTTTTAAACGTTTTTTGCAGCTTTCTGCAAACTTGAATAATTGGAGCTACCTCCTTTTTACAGCAAAACCTTCAGTTTTTAAGAACGTATAAATATAACTAGAAAAAAGAAAAAGAAATGCTTAAGATAAATCTAAAGTCAAAATCCTACCGCAGACAAATGCTTTCAGTCCAGATTCACAAAAAGAAAAACAAAAAAATCAATTCAAGATGTATATTATATTTTCAAAACTGGGAGAGTATACATTTTTGTAAGAAATGAAAATATAATTAATAAATCGTTTTAAAGTTTGATAAAAGAAGATTGATTTCAAATGATCAATAACAGAGCGACTGAAAATGAAATCATAAAACAATGAATTTTCGATCAGATATTTTAAAAGAATGATCAACTTGTGAACTTTACAATGTTTAGAAAACCTTGAGGAACACATTTAACTCATATGTAATCTGTGTGTGATTCATATCTAAGTATTTGTCGAAAACGTGCTTTTTGATTGCTCCAAACTTACTGAAGGGAGAAGAAATTTTATTGTAGATCTCGATGCCTGTAATAATAACCCAAGCAGCAAGAATAGTCGGTAATTGATTGGCCAAGCCTCGCATTGCTCGGCTACAGATCATACAGTTTCCGCGATAGTCGCTTTTGGGTCGGGGCGATATCGGACACTGATCAATTTTTTTTCTATCGCCTCTAAAGGTCGCCTTTTCATCGGGGCGAGCTCTCACGGCGATTTTGTGAAAATGGCCATTTTAATGTAGTCGCCCCATACTCGCCCCGATGTCCTGAAAGTGGTCTTGCCTAGATGGCGCTATTCGAATATATTTTAGGAATTTCCCATGAATCATCTGGCTTGTTTTGGAATTTATTTAGCATTGCGAGTCGCCATTCCAAGCGTTTTGGTAAGTGCAATTTATTTATTATTCTATATTTGTAAATATTATAGAATTTATTCTAAATAGTGAATGAAAGAGGTTATTTTTAGTAAAGCCGTCAGAATTTGTTGATTACCTAAAACACGGAGTTGTATGTAATGTTATTAGCGTTAGGTGTAAGCGGAATAAAGCTTTAACGATCCACTGTTCATCTCTCTATTTCATTTAAGTGCTGCAACTTTACTTTGTTAATTGAGCTATCGTCATTTCGTATTTTATTTCTTGTTAGATTTTTATTTCGCGTGTTCTCAAATTATTACAGTTATTTTCCCCTTTTATTTACAATTTCGGTACGACCGAAGTTTAACCCCCTGCTTGGCGCAATTTTTAAAAATCGCCAACTCGCCGACGACGGTCTTGCGCCGTGTTTTGCGAAATGTTCAAAAGCGAGGGTGTAATGTCAAATCATAGCGCATAATAAAGGTGAAAGATAATAGGTTTGCCAATCTGGAGGTTGCCAGCTTTGATACGTTATCTTGATTTGGCGAAGAAGGGGGTTAAACTCCGGTTCAACCACAATTTCTTTCATTTTTGTTAACAACAATTTCAAATGTTCAAATGAAAGAAATTTTTAAAAAGTATTAAATTACGTTCTTATGTTTTGGTATGGAAATAACATTTGTGTAATTATTTTTATTTTGACATGAGGCTAAAAAAAATTCTTTAAAACTTGTGCTTATGTAGGCCTTTTTGGAATAGTTTCTTATAGGAATAGTTTCTAATTATTTCATATTTCATAAAATAGTAACATAAATTTTACTCATATTAATTTGAATTATTTTTATTTTTCTCTATTATCGTAAACATTTTTCTAAAATTTGCCTACACAGTCCAATATCAGAATAAAAACATTGTGCTTATGAAGTTCCATAAGACTTTTGCTTGCTAATTACACATCTCCAATTGTCAACAAATATTTTATTGTACTTTTAAAAGAAGTGAAAGCTCATTTATTATTATAGTTAAATATGTTTTTTAGGTTCATCAAATCTGGCCAAAAAGGGAGAACCTAAAGAAAAGTATATGTATAATATGTTATGTGCATTACTGGAAAAATATGAAATCCAACATTTTATAAAATGCCTGGACATTGTGTAAAATCTGTAAAACTAGCTGGCAATGTATGAAACAATTCATATTTTCTAAGCATTCTATAGAATCCCAAATGGTAACCCAGAAAAGTATGAAATACATCTCCAAATCGATGAAATGGAAATTTTGTGCACCTTTTGTTCCAAAACTGAAAATGCAATTGAGGGTAAAATAAACTTTAAAATCAATTAAGAAGTACAAGCTAAAAATAATTTCTCAATGTTTCTTTGGAAACTACTGTGTGTATTCCTATTCCTGAAGTCAACAAGGCACAAAATTATTTGCACAATATATTGGCAGTTATAATGTATATGACAGAGTATGGTTTCTACCAACTTGGAACTTCAGAAAAAATCGAAAACAATTATATGCGAGATCTCAATTCACTTTATGCCTTTAGAACTTTTAGAATTGAAAATATTCCAGACCACAAAATTCCTCACCAGTTAGTTGCAATTGCTCAGCCCAGTGGAAGCAGCCAAGGATTTATCAAATGTATGTGTTAAACAAAGTGCCAAAATATGAAATGTCTTTGCATGAAAGATGCAATGAAATGTATTTCCAAATGTCATTCAAGCCTACCACATTGCAACAAGTAGGTTAATTTTAATTTCTGTTTTTTTTTTTATATGAAAACTTTTTTTTTCTGTATAAGAAAGGCATACATTTTATTTTGTAAAACTTTAATTTTTCTTTATATATTTTGAATAAAATTTCTTTAATCACACCCTCATTATTTTTTCAGAATGATAATTCAAGTGATTTTAATTCTAGTTAGCTTAGTTAATTATCCTTTTCATTTACAATTTATTTCTTTTTGTTAAAATTTTCAAATGAAAGAAGTTTTAAAAAGTATTAAATAACATTCTTATATTTTGGTATTGCAATAACATTTGTGTAATTATTTTTATTTTGACACAAGGCTAAAAAAATGCTTAGCAGAATATATTTATTATAAAGTTCAAAAAAAAAAATCTTTAAAACTTGAGATTATGTAGGTATTTTTGAATACTCTTATATGAATAGTTTCTAATTGTTTCACATTTCATAAAATAGTAACATAAATTTTATTCCCATTAGTTTGAGTTATTTTTATATTTCTCTATTATCCTAAACAGTTTATAAAATTTGCCTACACAGTCCAATATCAGAAAGAAAACATTATCATGCTTATGAAGTTCTATAAGACTTTTGCTTGTTAATGACATATCTCCAATTGTCAACAAATATTTTATTTGTATATTAAAAGAAATGAAAGCTCAATTATTATTATAATAGTTTTCTAGGTTCATCAAATCTGATCCAAAAGGAAAAAATGAATCAAAAGAAATGTTTATGTATAATTCTTTATATGCAGCTGATGATTAAGTTACATATAATATTGTAAATAAAGTTTAAATAAATTTTGTGTAAGAATGACTTTGTGACAATATTTTTTCTTGAAAATCAGTTTCTGGATGCTGCTTGGCTGTACAAGTCATTACAGAAAATTCAGTCAAAAATTTGAAGCAAATTGTTATTTTACTTTGTATTTGTAGAATATTATTTAACGAAGGTCTTTGTAAATAAATTGTTTTGCATAATTGTTTTCCTTTTCTCTAAAAATAAAAAGTGGAAAATAATAGTTTTCTTTTCTTTTTTTTAATATTTGCCTAAAGAAATTTTATATGATTGAAAGTAATGTTTATATTTTTGGGTATGGAATTTTTGTGAAATATTCAGAGTTAATCATAGATCAAATTTATTTCTTGTGCAATAAAACCAAACTATCATAGGTAAAAAAAAAAGTTAGAAATTTGAAGTAAATTATTAATTTGTGCTTGTAAAATGTTGTCTATTAGACATTAGCTAACTCTTAACATTTATAATGAGGTATAAAATTTCTACAGCATGAAATAACATTGTAAGTTAATAGTAAATAAAAGAGATTTCGTATAAGTGAAAGAAATGTTGCATTTTTGAGTATGAAATTTATGTGAAATATATTTTTGAAAAGTTTTGATAATGACATATCTCCAATTTCAAATTTGGTTCTTGTGAAACATAACAAAAGCAAACTAATTATGGATCAAGAAAATATTAGAAATTTGAAGTAAGTTATTTAATTTGTGATTGTAAATTGTTGTCTATTGAAGATTAGCTAACACTAACATTTATAATGAGGTATAAAATTAATGCAATATGAAGTAACTTGGTAAATTAATAGTAAATAAAATTCCCTGTAATGGAAAGAAGGGTTGCATTTTTGGGTATGGAATTTTTGTGAATTATTCAGACTTAATATTAAACAAATTTGGTTTTTGTGCCACAAAACCAAACAACTAAACATAGATCAAGAAAATATTAGAAGAATATTATTAATTTGTGATTGTAAAATGTTATCTGTTGGACATTAGCTAACACTAACATTTATAATGAGATATAAAATGTCTACAACATGAAGTAACTTTGTAAGTTAATATTAAATATAAGGAATTTCTTACAATTGAAAGAAGTGTTGCATTTTTCGGTATGGAATTTTTGTGAATTATTCACACTTAATATTAAACAAATTTGGTTCTTGTGCCACAAAAAACAACAACTAAACATAGATCAAGAAAATATTAGAAATTTGAAGAATATTATCAATTTGTGATTGTAAAATGTTATCTGTTGGACATTAGCTAACACTAACATTTATAATAAGATATAAAATTTCTACAACATGAAGTAACTTTGTAAGTTACTTCATGTAAGTTACTAAATATAAGGAATTTCTTACAATTGAAAGAAGTGTTGCATTTTTGTGTATGGAATTTTTGTGAAATATTCTGTGTTAATCTAAGATCAAGTTTGGTTCTTGTGCTATAAAACCAAACCAAACTAATCATAAATTTTAAAAAAATAGAAATTTCAAGTAAATTATTAATTTATGCTTGTAAAATGTTGTCTATTGGACATTAGCTAACACTAACAAGGTATAAAATTTCTACATGAAGTAACTTTGTAAGTTAATTGTAAATAGAATCAGTAAAATTGAAAGGAGTGTTGCATTTTTATGCATGGAATTTTTGTGAAATATTCAGAGTTTAACAAAGATCAAATTTGGTTATTTTGTCACAAACCCAACCCTCACTAAACATAAATCATGAAAATATTAGAAATTTGAAGTGTGCTTATAAAAAAAAAGTTGTCTGTTGAAGAAACATATAATAGGAATTATATAATTTAGTGTTTTACACAATTTTTAACAAATGCATTAAAAAGGGGTGTTCAAAATACATTAAAATAGGAGTTTGTGTTGTTAGAAGTTTATGTTATTACTTTTGAGTAATTCTTGGTTTATAGCTCACATTAAGCAATATAAAAGTGTGTATAGTAAAGAAAATATTTTTTAATAAGAATTATATATTTTTCTGTCTTGAATTGTTATGAAATAACTTTTATAAATAGATGATGATATAGGCAATATTAGAAATTTAAAATTAGATGCATTATATATATCAGTAAAATTATACTGGTTGATTATAAAATTGAAACTATGTTTATGTTAACATTTCTTCCCATAATAAAAATAATTAATAATAGTAATTAAACAATGAAAATAAATAGGATATATAATTGAAGGCAATAAATCTTCTATATAGATGTGCAGGTGATCAAATTTGAAATTATCTCAAATAATTTTAACATTTGTTTATTTTTCTTAGAGTAGTAAAAATAGATATTGCTTAAAAATTTTATAGGATAAGATTGTGGTAAAATATATGCTATAATAATAGTTAAAAAAGTTGAAGTAAGGTTAAAATCATGAAAAATGTCATTCTATCAAAAGCAAGTGCTTTATGGAATTTTAAATTTATAAAAATAAATAGCAAACAAAATTATTCAAAGGTAAAAAAGAAAAGTAAACTAGTCAAAATGATTCGTATTTTCAGTTGTTTGATAAAATTTTGAAAGTATAATAGTTTTAAATATTATGACACTAATGTATACAGTTTGAGAAAACTGAATAACCAATTAACTAATATTTAAATTTGACGCCGGAAAGTACTCAGTAACAATTCGCCTAATGATTGGTATTGGGTCGCCCATTGATAAAACACATGGGGAAATGATTGGTATTGGGTCGCCCATTGATAAAACACATCGAAAAATGCTTGGTATAAAGTCGCCCGTGGTATTTACACGTCGGAAAAACATTGGCAATATCGTCGGAAACACGCCGGGGCGATCATCGCGCGGTGTCTTGCCGGGGGACATGAACAAGGTCGGGGCGAGATCGGAGGCGATCTCGCCCCAACCTCGCGCGTTCTGTGGGGCGATGTTCGGCCAATGGTTGGCCAACGATCTTTTGCTGCTTGGGAAGTTTCCACCTAAGCTTCATGTTTTGGTTGACCACAAAATGGCTTTTTTCTCATCCTGTAAATTTATCGCCTTTGCTGCTTCAATTCTTAATTAGTTTTGTTGTTTATTTTTTCCTGTTGTTTTTATCCTTACTTTTATATGTACATATTTTTAGCTATGTATGTAGTTGTTTCTATTTACTTCTGTAAGCCTTGTGCTGTACTTTGTGGTGCACAAGAATTGACTTATTATTATTAATAATAAAAAAATATTTCCTCCAAAAAAAAAACCCCAGGATTTTGCAAAAAATAAATAAAAAAAAAACGCACACACAAAATAAAAAAAATTTAAAAAAAACTGTCTAGCGAAGTTTGGTTTTCCAGGTACTTATCAGTGACGGGTAGTATACGACTGCGAAATTGCGGAAACATTGTTTTTTCAACAATGGAGAACACGGAGGAGATCGTGTGTTACGAGCTTGTAGACGGTCAGCTTCGAGTGGAAATGAATAATTAATAACACACACAAAAAACTATACCTCATCCTTAATTATTTTTGTTGTTAACATCCCTTTTTAACCAGTAGTGTAAAGCCCAAAAAGATGAAAGACAGAAAATACTACAACATTCACCAGATATTTTAGAAAAATGAAACCCAGAGATCCTCTTCATGGTTTATGACCCGAAATAGTGTCCATTACAACGAAAATAAGCTATTGAAATAGACTCTTAAATGGGCCTTTTAGCAATGTGTATACATTTACCCCATCGCCATTACTGAATAGGAGTTTCTTGGAAGACCTCCTTCCACCCTTACTATTGTTAACTGTTATCTGTAAGGACAGTATGCAATGGTGAAAAGACAGGAGCATTGTACTTTTTAAGAGCAGCGGAGAACAGGGCGGGAGGGGTTGTCTGTTACGAAATCAGACCTGGTGGTCTATTTCTTGTTTTTGAATGAAAATGAATAATTTCTATCCGAATGGAGTCTTTTTGATACCATATTTTCTCTTTTATTTAGAAATTCTAGGATTTTAGGAAATTTTACACGTGTTATTTGCAATCCCTTCATGGGAAAGCTAGATGAAGAAAATTAGAACAATAGAAATCAATGAAACAATGTATCGCCACTTTTTTACAGGAGAGTTGGGTTTAAATTGGCCCCTGCTTGTGCTAACGTTTCATATTCGTTATGACAGTGTACAGTATAGATTCAAAGATTTTCTCACAAGTCATCCTACTTATTGATAAAATAATGATATCTCATATTTGTCATATATTCATGAAATTTTGGAAAGTTATGATACAGATTCAGAACAAAGCGCAGATTCTGAATACTCTGCAAAATCAGATCGAGGCCTTTTCTCCACGTAAAAAAAGTAAAATGCATTCTTTTTTAATATGAATAAATTGTCTTGAAATCTATGGTAACGATTTATTTTAACCTGAATGAAGAACGATAAAAGCATTTTTTGGCTATGTATATAAAAGTAAAAGACAAAGATTAAGAATTCCAAAATTTATGTTTAAGTTTCTTTTTTTCAAAATTTTCAAATGTAAACTATATGGAAAATTTAATTTTTTCAAAAATTCTTCTAATGTTTTTATACAGGGAAAAAAAACTACTTACATTAAAAATAATAGGTTTTATGAGGATGGAATGGGGGGGGGGGAGTAATGAATACAGAAAAGATGTGAAAAATAGGTACTTACTTTTGGATTTTCTTATTAAAAATCTCCTTTTTATTTTAAATAAGAACATATTTGGATGGAAAAACATTTGGTCTGCCTCACGCCGATCCGCTACTCGAAAGGGTGTAAGTCGTTAAGTCCTTGAAGGTTGTCGGGGAGAAAACCATTATTTATTTATCATCCTTCATCGCTTAAAATCATCGCTAGAATATGTCGGTAATTAAGGATATACATTATAGTTCACTTGGCTAAAATATAACATATAAATTAAACAAACCGATTATGGAGTCAAGAGGCTAAGTTAAAAATTATATAGAGAAAGCAATAACACACATAAACATAAAAATAATATCACGATGTCCAAAAGAGGGAAGATATAGTATAATGTACAGAAATATCAAACAACGCATCAATATCTAAAACACCAAGTAAACACAATATACATTTTCATAAAATTATATAGATTTTTATTGTTACTAACTATTTTGACGGTGCTTCTTGATATAGACATTTATTATTCATTTGTATAAAACTGCAGCTTAAATGAAAACTCTTTTTTTAACTCAGATTAATTTTTTTCGTATCAAAAATTAATTAATAGTATCATTATTTATAAACTAAAACTATTACAATAAATTGTTGCACTATGAAAAATTCAGAGATCTTATTATTTTATTATTATTGATTAATCCATTACATTTAAAACATACATAGCTTGATAATGTATCAATAAAATTATCTTCAATTCTAATATCACAAAAGAAAAGCTTGAAATACTTGTCAATTAAATGCTAAGTAATACTTCTTTAAGTTGGAAAAAAAACTGTGTCGTAGAAGTTTTAAACAGTTAATAAAACGTTTTTTTTATTGTTATTTTTACATAGTACTCGCCTCTTCTAACATAATTTTGGTAACAATGTATTTAATACCTCAAGAATCTCCCAAAATTAAAGCAAGATTCGAATTCGCCATCATTCGTGCAGCAAAGTGTTGGCAACCCTATTAAAAAAACCCCATTTGACAGCTGATAGTTTGGGGTTAACAAAAAAATGGAGCGTTACACGTTAGAATAATGCATTTTCATTGCTGAACATAATGAAAATATGTGATTTTGCTGAACATTTCAAAATTGCTGAACATTTCAAAAATAATGAAAGTCTGGCGGTCACAATTCGAAAATTTGAGAATTGGCCCTTAGATCGTGTGATTTAATACTATTGGATTTCTTTTCATGGGGTTAATTGAAGTCAAATGACAAAAACCCACAAGCACACATGCATTGAAGGAGGAAATTAATGCTGTATCAAAGAAATTCAGTCACATTTATACAAAATGGTGAAAGAAAATTTAGACAAAAGAATGCGTATGCGCCAGCATAGCTGTGGAGACCATTTATCATATGTATTATTACATACATAACCCTATCCTGTTTACTTTACAATTCAATAAAAATACAACAATTTAAAGGGAAAAAAACCTGTGTTTTTTTTATTTAATTCAAATCTTGTGTTAACACTTAGTTCTGTCGTGTAACGCTCCATTTTTACTAACTCCAAACTATCAGCTGTCAAATGATTGTTTCAATAGGGCTCTTGTCAACATTTAACTGCACAAATAATGGCAAATTCAAATCTTGCGTTAATTTTGTGGACTCCTTTTATTAAAGTTCTCTGTTCTGATTATTATCTGCCAGGAAGTCTGAAATTACTGCTTTAGTACTCAAGTGTAATAAAACTGTAAAAACTATATTGTATCAAACTACATAATATCTTAATTAATTAATTCGTAGCAAAATAATATGCCATTTAAAACACTTAATAACTACATATTATTTAAGGATTACAATAACATAGAAAAAGATTCTAGTATCGTCAAATTATGAAAATATTTTTCAACTTCAGGCAATGTCGCTGTGTTGCATCTATTTTGGACAGCAGATGAGAAGGAATTTATATCAGCTCTCCTGTCCAACTTGATAGTTCCATCCTGAAAGTATTAGACACTTCTGGAATAACTAGTTTTGTCTATCGTCATCTGGTATCGATAAAAACATTCCAGAAATCTTCTTCCCAGGTATCGCCTCTGTGAATGTAATTAATAATCCATTTAACAATGAATGAATGGTCAGAGGAATGCTGTCCCCATCTGTCTGCCCTTTTGTCTCCTTCTGCGGCTCTTTGTTGAGTATGCACATATTTTCCCCATATGGCTAGATAACTGCCGAATCAAAGCATAGACGTTATTATATATATCGCTGTACTACTTTGTTCGGCTTGGTAGGACCAGAATCTCTCAAAAAGTTTGTTATAGCAGAACCCTTACTCAATAAATAAGAAAAAAAAGATACTATCCCACTTTCATACCTTTGAAAGAATTAAAGGAATGATGGCGTAAGTAGCGAGAAAGTATGAATATCAGAGAACAATTTAAATGGCTAAAAGTGTCCAGAAAAAAAAAAGGTAAGCGATTGGTATTAATATTATTATAGAGAATTTTATTGTTATTTCTACCAACGAAACCGAAGAACCAATGAAAATTAATTGCTGATATTACCTCGCCTTTCTTATTCTGCTTATTATGGATTAAAAACTCACTAATTAAAGAATTATATAGTATTTATTATCGTTCATAGAATGGTATTGAAATACTTAAGATGCAATAAAGGGGTTATCTTGGGTTAAAAACTCGTTAATTAAAGAATTATATAATAGAATTATATAATATATTTTTATTTATTTTCTTTCATGGAATGGTATTGAAATGCTAAATATACAATAAATGGGTTTGTCATGGGTTAAAAACTCATTAATTAAAAAATTATGTAATTTTTTTTATTTATTATCTTTTATAGAATGTTATTGAAACCTTTAAGATGCAATAAATGTTATTTTTGCATATAATTTATTTACTAATGTAATGCTATTATAAATTTCTAAAAATTTCAGTATGTGTTTGTATACAGGGTGTTTCAGTGAACCGTTTCAGAACTTCTAAGAGGGGTAGGGTAGATCCTGACAACTCGAAATCATATAGCAATATGGGGTCGGAAATGCTTTCCTGAAGCGGTGTTGCACACAGAAGCACCATAAGGAAAAGAGACCGTAAATGAGAAATCGTTTTAATAATACATGAAAAGAAGCAAAAGGTACATGGATTAAAGTAAGTGTTCGAAGTTTCTTCCACGGGCTACAATGCACGCCTCACATCTCCGACACATGGACATCCGAACATTCTGGAATATTCCAGGCATATCTCGAATCTCTCCGGTAGCTACTGCGATTCTTGCAACGAGCTCCTCAGCAGTGTCAACAGGGGTGTCATAAACTAGCGATTTCGTATGACCCCAGAAATAAAAATCAAGACATGATAAGTCGGGTGACAGAGCAGGCGAACGCACGGGATCCCCACATCCGATCCACTGTTTGTTTCTTTTCATGTATTATTAAAACGATTTCTCATTTACGGTCTCTTTTCCTTATGGTGCTTCTGTGTGCAACACCGCTTCAGGAAAGCATTTCCAACCCCACATTGCTATATGATTTCGAGTTGTCAGGATGTACCCTACCCCTCTTAGAAGTTCTGAAACGGTTCACTGAAACACCCTGTATATTTTCAGCTTTTACTAACATTTATTTCAGATGAAAAACACAATTGTGCACAAACAAGCAAAACAAAACAAACAAAAATCAAATTGTGGAACCCAAAACAAATTTTTGTACAGATTTCTAATTTCTTATGTCCTCTATCTGTCTTTCGGATGTTTGAAGATTATCGAAATTATATCTTTGTCCTTCTCCACAAATAACGGCATGATTACACGAAGAATACCGGAATAGTAGCGATTGCATTTTTCATACTGGAACTGGAGGGGTTTGTTTTGCGAGTTTTAAAATATTGCAAACTTAGGAAACTGACATACTTTCAGAAAGTGATGTAGATGACAGGAAAAGAATTATAAATGGGAACATAAAAAAGGGATAATATGGTAGTAATAGATGTGTTTAGTATTTAAATTAAAGACATTTTGATTTAGAAAATATTGCTATAGAAACGTGAGTGTAATAACAGATGTAATAATGTTGTTTTGTTTCTATTTATTACTGATAAATGCAGAATCAAAAATCTCTGCTAATAATATACATGAAAGTGTCGCTGTATATATTTAGCACTATACATCAGACCATTAGACCTAGAATTACTGAACTTGATACTCAGTATCTACGTATCACATATTTCAAAGAGTGGAAATGTGTAAATTGGAACTTTTTTTTAAATTTTAATTAGAATCTCAATTAATTATAAATTAAGAAAACTTTCGGCGTTTCTTCACAATAAAATATAGCAGCCAAAAATTATATTTTACATTATCTTAAAAATAAAAATAAAATATATATCTTTTCAATAGTATATTCCCCCCCCCTTATGATTAGGGTTTATTCGAAAACTAACTTTTTGAAAAACCGGTTTTTGAATTCAATATTTCCAAAAGACCGGTTTTCGAGTTTTAGTCAAAAAAAATATTAAAAATATTTTATTTAATTTATATAAAGTAACAAAAAACAAAAATAATATCAAAGTCAAAATATAAAAAAAAATTAAGGATTACATATACATATTACGTACACAAAATAACGAAACAAAAACAAAAATTTCAAATAACATTTATATTATTTTAATTTTTTCTAAGAAAATAGGGTTTTAAAAAAAACATAAAATACCCATTGAACGGTGACTAAGTCTTGTTCTTATTTTGGACACAATATTGCCCGAAATTGAAAATACTCTTTCACTAGCTACCGAGCTTGGTTTTATAGTTTTCATGGCATCAAATAGCAAATCTAAGTTGTTTTTTTGTTTTTGTTTTTTTCTTTTATTCATTGCCTCAAATAATGAAAATTCAGCTTTCAGTGTCTTTAGATTTGTAAATTTTTCTTCATGTTCTTCAAGAAACTTATAAATTGATTTTTTCCATGGCTTCTTTTAAAAAAGTATTACTGATGAGTAGTTTCTGTGATTTGCTCTTCATCAGAATCGGTTTCCACATAAGGATTTGGAAATATTCTAGACAGTATCTTTCTAGATAACTTAATTATTTAAGTCTTTGAAGCTAAAGAAAGTACACTAGATTTCTTCGCCGAAGTAGAAATGTTTTGTGGATTTTGCAAATACAGCAAAAGTTGCAAAAATTCTACTAGTTTTCTTTCTTGAATTCGTTCTTCTAAATCTTATAATAATTTCAGACTTATTTCAATGTTTAATCAATCGTCCAATCACGCCCTCTATACTATTCCACCTTGTTTTGTAGTCAAGAATTAAATTTAATTCCTTTCCTTTTTTATATACAATTTTAATGAATGTTGTTTCTTACTGGAGATTTGAAGAACATACAAATTCTTCTGACTTGTGAAACTGATTGTTTTGTAATTGTCAGACAAACTAAGAATAGAATGTTCTCGGTTACAAACATAATAAAGAGAACTTTCATAATTGTTATATTCGTATTCGTCTTTATCTTCCTATTCTTCACTTGAAACATTTATTTCGGCTTCAGCTTCAGCCATTGTTTATATAACACAACAGTAACTGCTAAGTAGATGGCGTGTGAATAGCACTTAACAAGCACTGGCCAACGCAACTCGCAACGTTGAAAAAATGTTTTTGCTGCCCGTTGCATAGAAGGAATAAATAGCAAAGCAAGTAAATTAAAAATAATTTTTACATAATAATATGAATTCTTTATACCGGTTTCCAAATGTGACAAATTTACTTTAAAAAAACCGGTTTTCTGAAGTTGGGTTTGAAAAACCGTCAAACCCTACTTATGATTTTTCCCTACTTTTATTCATTTTTAAAAATATTTTAAGCATATTTTTTTAATCTATTTGATTTTTGTTTTTTAAATACCTTTATGTATGTTTATTTTTTAAATACCTTTGCAGTTTGTATAATTTTTCTATTGTTGATATTAATATTTCGCCCTGTGTATGTGTGTGTTATTGTTGCTGATGATAAACAACTTATTTTGCAATGTTGAGCAGGTTTCAATGTGAGGCATGTTTCATTTTTTTCTTTTAAATTTATTTTACTTACAATTAAAATTCAACCTAAATTAAAAATAATAAAATAAATGAATAAATAAATAAAATCTTTTCATTTTTAAACATTGCTGTTTTTGCCATGTTATAATTAATTGTATGAAAATATTTAAAGAAAGAGAAATGCATATTACAGTAAGCCAAATGTTATAAAGCTACGAAAATAGTACGAGTTATATTCCTATCAAAATTTGAAATTTGTAAATATTTTGCTGAGAAAATAATTTAGACCATATTTCAGAAATATTTTCTCATGAATTTTTAACAATCATTAACCGGTTAAACAAATAGTCAGCAAAAGCATTTAGTAATAAAAACATATATGTATAAGAGACTCTGTATTCATATAAGATATAGTTATATTAATACACAAATATCTTTTTAATATTGCCCTATTTTTTCTCTGATAATAAATGGAAAGGAAGTAGTTTATTTATGGATATAGCTTTATGAAAACATATTATTAAATCCATTATAAATTGGGATTATTTATACTATTATAGACATATGTTTATTTTTATTCACTACAACTGTGCTCGATAACCACAAAACGCAAAGAGCTACTTAGGTAAAATTTGATTCAGGATTTAGCATCTAAAATATATTCTTATAAAATGCTGAATTAAATTCGTGTTGTTTCTTATGACACTTAGACAAGCCCGCTGTTACGAAGACAGCGACTTAAGCGATAGGGGATGCGTCTCTTGTTTCAGTAGCGCCAACAAGGGCCAAAAGTACGACTTCGCCACTCACGCATCACTCATTCGCTTGTACAATCCCTTTTTACAGGAGGGCACATTCACACATCTCACAGACAGAATAGAGAAAGAACAACTATGCCCGAACCGGTACGCCCAGATCTCGGTGAAGACGCGCTACCCCATGGCAGGACGACGGCATTAAGTTTGTTAAATTAACCTTTTGTTGGTCTGAAAATTTGCATACGCGTAAATACAATGAGTGCAATCAAATGAAATTTGGCACTACAATTGTTATTTTATATTAAATGTTGGTGTAAATAGGCCTGCAAAAAGGCATCCAAAATACATATTTGTGCGATATATTCAATAAAAAGGCCAGATTACAAAGATCTATAGTTTGTAGCTATTGTTCATCAATGCCATACAAGACATTCAAGGTCCTTACTTTAGATCCACAATTTGGGAAAAGGATAAAATCTTTATTGGAGAATTTACAAGAAAATTTTGAGGATTTTTTTTTTTGGAGGGGGGCCATCAAACATTTTTCAGAAAACTTAAAATAGGAATAAAATGATTTGCTTGACTAATAAAATATTCATAGGAATCATCTGCAGTAAATCAATAAAATATTAATAGAAATATATAGGCATTGTTTTTGTAATATTTCATTCAATTGATGCCGGAGATAGCCTCTGTATATATCAACATAAAAACCTAATCGAAAAATTAACAGATCGAAATCTTCAATAATAATAAAAAAAAAAAAACTTTGCAATAAGTTAAATGAGATGAGCTAGTTAATCTCTTTATTTATTTAACCCTGCATTTGAAAAAAAAAATGTTTTTGCCTACGTACTGAAAACTATATTAAAATACGCGTCAAGAAAATTTAAAAAAAATTTCCCAATTAAGTGAATTTTTAAAGTTTCAATGGACAATTTTTAATGAAATTTGATAAGGATATTTAATTATTCATATAAAAACTTTATAATGCAACAGCTATACAACATATGCAGGATAATACAGTACAAGAGCCAGAATGAAATGAAAAACATCACAATCTAACCAGAACGTTTAACATCTGCATTTACAGTAGAAAATGGATAATTCGCAATCACATGAATATAACAGCTGTTGATTCTTTTGGAATGCTTATCAATGCTTTTCTTCTGCTATCCACAAATGATGCAGTTTCCTAAATACTTCCTATAAAAGTTTCCTAAATACTTTTCTCGGGTGATATAAGGACATCTCTAAAGCAGTGATGTAATTGCAATTCTGATTTTATAAAAGACCAAAACTTATGTTGTCCTTGAACTCCTCATTATCACTAGTGTGTTCTTATTCTTGCGATATAAAGGAAAGAAGACTCCTACCAAATATAGAATTGCTGATATTTACTCAGACAAACTCTGAAATTTACCTTTGCAGATGTAGACTGCAAAGAAAAACAGTAGAAGAAAGATGACATATGGCAAGGAAGAAAATATTGACATTACCATTGTTCTAATTACTTTTTTTATGCTACATTTTAAAAATAAGCCTATGTTACTATTTTTTTCGGCTCATTTTAATTTCGATCATGTTTATTCGGTTCATGTCACCATTTGAACTATACGCTATTGTTCTATGGATTGTCAATATTAGTTAACACCGACAGTACTTATTTTTCTCTTGTAGCCTGCATTTATTTTTCATAAGATGCTTATGTCCCCTGGCACAGAGGCCACTTCTCATAAATCGCCACCCGATGTTTTTCTCAGGCGATATAACGACCCCTCTAAAGCGTGATACAATTGTAGTTCTGATTTTATAAAAGGCCAAAACATATGTTGTCCTTGAAACTCCTCATTATCATTAGCGTGTTCTTATTCTTACGATATAAAGGAAAGAAGACTCCATTGAAATTTAGAAATGCTGATATTTACTCATCTTAGACAAAGTCCAAAATTAACCTTTTTGCGGATGGGAATTACGATGAAAAATGATAGAAGAGAAATACCATGAGGTCAAGAAGAAAATATTGTCTTTACCATTATGATTGTTATTTTTTTACACCACATTTTAAAAATAGGCTTTCATGTCTATATTTTTTCGGCTCACATAACTTTGATCTTGTTTATTTGACTTGTGTTACCCTTTGAACTTTTCACTATTGTTCTATGTATTTTCAATCTTAATTAACGCTGACTGTAAATGGCTTACTTTTCTTTTGTAAAAACTGTAGAGCAACTTGTTATTTTTCATAAGATCCTTATGACCCTCTGCACATAGGCCACATCTCATAAATCATCACCTGACGTTTCTCTCAGGTGATATAAAGGCATATCTGAAGGAGTGATACAATTGTAATTCTGATTCTATAAAGGGCCAAAACATATTTTATCCATTAACTCCTCATTAATACTAACATGTGCTTATCCTTGCGCCATAAAGGAAAGAAAGAATTGTTGATATTTACTCATCTTAGACAAGCTCCAAAATTTACCTTTGCTGATGTGGACTTTTAAGAAAGATGGTGGAAGAGAAACGCCATGTGATCAAGAAGAAAATATTGATTTTTACCGTTATTCTTGTTACTTCTTTATTAATTAAGTGTTTCGAAAAATTACCACAGATTCACAATGAGTTACTTGCCAGCATATGATCCTGTTGTGCTCAGCTCTAGGAACAGACCTAGGGCTGCAATTGATAACAATTATATTAATTTTCCGTTTGTAAAAAAACCGAAAGTCTCTACTTTATTGCCAATGTGGTGGATTAAAGATTTTTCAAAATTATTTCTGTTTCTGTCTCAAATAGCTACAATGCGTGCAATTTTCTGGATTTCTTTAAAAAATAACTAATCAAAAAATTTAATTAAATCAGTTCCTGAAGAAAGGCACGTGGAAAGTAAATCCATTAACATTTTCTATTCCCCCATAAATAATCAAAATATTATTTTTCTATTAATTATTATATCAAAAGAATTAATTAAATAATTATACCAAATTTCATGACGTTAGAGCTTTATGAGCTCGTCTAAAGCAGTTTCAATTAAATTTAATCTTTCCCTCAAACTTAACAAATTATAATTGGTACTCCCAATTATGATAGGGGGAGGGTGCTCGTGATCTTGGAACTTCGAAACATCACGCCGTTGCCGTTACTTCTGTATGCCGCATTTTAAAAATAAACTTTAGTTTTTTTTTTCACCTTGTTTATTTGGATCGTGTTACCATCTGCACTTTACATTGTTATTCTATGTATGTCAATCTGAGTTAACATTGACTAAAAAAGATTTTTCTCTTGTGGCCAAATTTATCTTCGATGACACTTACGACCTCTTGCAGTAGCGATTGACTAATTGACTGATAATACGATGATTTAGACTTCCAAAAAAATACTATTTCTGTTAAAGAAAGCTGTCATTTTTTTATTGCA
>JAPMOR010009066.1:6129-22585 GCA_026543865.1 Argiope aurantia
CCCGAAAACGAACGCAGAAAGTATAGATTAGATTTCACATTAAATTTCACATTTGAAAATGAAAAAAAAACTCTTTTAATTAAGATAATTTGTTTGATAATATTAATTTTCAGAATAATTTAAACCCGAAAACGAACGCAGAAAGTATATATTAGATTTCACATTAAATTTCACGTTTGAAAATGAAAAAACAAAACTCTTTTAATTAAGATAATTTGTTTGATAATAATAATTTTCAGAATAATTTAAACCCGAAAACGAACGCAGAAAGTATAGATTAGATTTCAAATTAAATTTCACATTTGAAAATGAAAAAAAAACTCTTTTAATTAAGATAATTTGTTTGATAATAATAATTTTCAGAATAATTTAAACCCGAAAACGAACGCAGAAAGTATAGATTAGATTTCACATTAAATTTCACGTTTGAAAATGAAAAAAAAAACTCTTTAAATTAAGATAATTTGTTTGATAATAATAATTTTCAGAATAATTTAAACCCGAAAACGAACGCAGAAAATTACTTTGAACGGATTAATTATCAAACTTTGCTTCACATTAATTTTCTATATTCGTCAAACAGATTCTCAAAAAAAGAGCGAAGAACAAATCGAAAATAATATGTAGAATGAAAAAATAACCGAAAATAATAAAGGAAATGTCGCCATTATTCCGTTTAATTTTCTGCTTAGGAACCTCTTTTTCTCAATTACTGTGCTATAAAGAACCTTTATTTACATTACTCTGATTATTAACGAGAATTTCACAATGTTATTAATATAAAAAATGCGTATATTTTCATTTAAAAAATGTATACACTTTGGAATATAGATTACAAATTTTTTAATACATAATCATTTTGTTATTTTTTGTTCTTGTTTACATAACTACTCTTCAGCTTTAATGTACTCTCAAAGCAAATAAATTAATGTCAATTTTGAAAACAACAATTAAACATATTTCGATCTTTTCATTGTAATCTTCACCTCGTAACAGTTTTCGAACAATCTGAGGTCAGTCAGATCACGCTTTGTTAACGACGTCTACAGGACCACAGTTACAGTTAGGAAGTATCACAAGTGAAGTAAAAGGTAGTAAAAAATATACACAGAGATACAGTAGGAGAGGAAAGAGGAGCCGGAGTTGAGAAGGTGTGATGTTACAGCACATATCTTGGGTTAGAACGCCGCCAGTTCGCGCTTTATAGCATCATAAAATATTAGCTCACATACAGTAGTAATTACAATGTTGCTAAATAATGATATAGCTTTAGGTATAGTTCATTTTTATGGTACAATACATAGCTTCGTGTTTACAGAGATGTCTCCATGGGTCACCAAGTCCTGCAATTAATAAAAACGGAATAGACAAAGCAAAATATACAATATAGCACTAGCAAAAGAAAGATTTTCAAGTGATCTCGCATCAAACTTTTACCTCATTCGAGAATGATATAATTCCATGAAAACAAGTATTGGTTTCTGAATTCTAAACATTGTTTCAGTATTTTGAATCCCCATCGCCCCATGTAAATATAGAAAGAAATTGACAAAATCCTGTTGTCTATATCGAAGTTGCAACTTACTTAGTTCATATGATTTTTGCATAATTTTGCCAATTAGCTACATTCATAAAAGTTTTAGAGTGTCGATTACGAGGCCAATAAATGTATACCAAGTAGCTCTTACCAGTTGGAATAAATGCCATATTTCAGTGGAAACGAATGAAGTTCATGAAAAGCGTATAGTCACTTGAAATTCGGATTTCATTGCGCGTTTTGCAACTCCTCACAGAAGAGAGGCGACGATAAATAGCGCCTAGGGCACAAAATGATTTTTTCGCCCCTTGTCATTATTATTCATTTCCTTATTAACGCAAGATACTGAGGTGTTATTTGATGTTCTGAGTATGGGAGAATATCGTGTTAATGTTTTTGCGATGTTGTTCCAATAGAGTATGCAAGGGTAGATGGTACTCAGGGCATTCTATTACGTTTTCATTCTCCGATTGTATTTAAATTTAAAAACTGACATAATCGCTGTAAATAAAGAACTGAAGTAATGTTTTGTCACCATGGAGCGTTCTAAGACTGATGCCGAGGGTATGTGTACACTCTCCCTCCCCGATCGACTACACCACCGAATTCTTAAAGAATGTGATATTACTACACTGTATTAGATAATTCGAAATTTAATGTTAGGACGACCTGTACAGTTATGTGAATGATGTAACTAACTAAGCTTATAATAAGGATAATATATAGCTTATCATTAATGATGCCAAGATGTAGTTTATCATTATTAATGATGATAAGATGCAACTCCCCATCATTAATGATGATAAGATGTATCTCCTCATTATTAATGATGATAAGATGTAGCTCCTCATTATTAATAATGATAAGATGTAGCTTCTCATTATTAATGATGATAAGCTGTAGATTATCATAATTTTGTATAAATGTGTTTTCCTCATTATGATGTCGATTTTTTTTCTTTCAAGTTAATAAACTCTCAATAAAAACTAATTAAAGGTGTATATCATATTAAAAAATGATAAGCTGCAAAGCAACTAGTGTGGAATATAATTATTAGATAGCAACCAAGAACTATAGTGAAAACTTGATTTGATAATTTATGTCTTGAAAAAATTGTATAAAAATGGCCCAGTATTAAATTTTAGTTCTTATTTTGTATATCTATAATAAGACAAAGTTAACAATTCAAAACTGAATTGGGATACCATCTCGAATGAGTTAAAAGTTATTCATTTTTAGAAATTATTATTATGTTAGTAGTTTTGTCATTAGAAATTTAATCGTTTTGTAAAAGAATTACTGAAATGATTCTTTCCTAAGTTTCAGTAAAATACTGCAACTAAGAAATAAAAATTATAATTTAAGTTTAAAAAATATAAAAAAAAGAATATACTATTCAAAGATTTCTAAAAATATAAAAAATAATTGCATATGAGAAGCGTTAAGATTAAGAAATGTGCTAGCAATTATTTTTGATAAACAAATCAACATATAGATTTATTTATTTCATTATATATTTTGTTCATTTACCCTTTACAATTAAAAACGAAGTAAGTAAATTACTGAAATAATATTAGAAAAAGTAAAAAAAAAAAAAAATGAAATTCTTTTTGGAAGTCATATACTGGAACATTAGCGACTTCATGATTATATTACTCCATGTGATACAAATCTTTACTTTTTTAAAAGGTTATTGATATTTTAAAAGGAAAATATTTGTAGAAAATTGATTTAATATAATTTATCTGTAAAAAAGAAATTGAAATTTTAAATTATGAAATCTCCGGAGAAATATTAACTGAAAATTTTAGAGAGAATGCCATCTTCGGTTGAAAATTCCGTGATCTACTTCTATGATACATAAAATAGGATTCTATTGATATATCTTTAGGTATCTAAATACAAATAATTTTCTAAATAAGACTTTCAAAACTTTACAATAAAAAAAGTAAATAATTCAAAAAGGTTTAAGTTTGAAATAATATAAATAACATCAAGGGATATTCTAAATAATAAAATATACAAAATAACAACAACAATAAAATAAATCAACAATATTCATCAAATATTAAACTGCAAAATGAACAGTAAAAAAAGTAGACAGTTATGAGTAAAAATAATTCCTTAGATTGATTAAAAAAAAGTTTTTGGAACAAATCAAACAGTTCTAAATCACAAAAAAGAATAATAAATTTTCACCATTCTATATCCGTTTTTAACAAGAATCGCTGAAAATGAACTTCAGCAAATCACCCTTTTTTTAAATCAAAAATAAAGACACATTAATGATCTAATTGAAGATTAAGAATTCCAGTTAATAAATAACCTTGCTCTTCTTTAATCAATAAGAGGTTCTTTCTTAAGTGTTTTAATGAAAGTGAAAGACTAGAATCCAATTTGCTGATACAGGCAAATATCTGAAGAGTATTTGTATTAATACTTCTAGCTATGCATGCGCTGCTTTGGCGCGAAATAAAAAAAAACCCATTTGAATTATAACTTTTGCTTATATAAGCAAAATTCTGTTTCACGAGAATACCACGACGACCTTAATAAAACTCATTGATGCATGAAATGGAACAGCCGAGGGAAAAAGTTCCAAGGATTCCACTTTTCTAGAGCAAAGGATTCAACCTTTAGAATTTCCTGTTTCAAAAAGAATCAGTATGAAATGAATACAGATATGAAGTAAAAAAAATGTCTATAGAAAAGGAAGAGGTGCTATAAACAGTTTTTTAATTGAAATTAAGAGAAGGCATATGAGGATTAATGTTTCTTACTTACAGCAAACGTTATAGAATTTTTTTTGTGTGTGTTGCGATGATCTTAGAAATCATTGAGTTGAAAAATATTAATTACATATTTTTTGTAGGAACGGGAGTTTATAAGTATGGATTAGAAAGATGTTCCTTTCCAAATTAGTTAAAAGTATTTGCTTTCTTCAGTGATTTTGCAGATTTGACTGTTTCATTAAGACATCAAAGATTTTGTATAAGCTCTCTTTGAGAAAAGTAAGAGGAAAAAATGAAGAGGATGGAAAAAAAACCTAATACTTCAAATTAGTTTTAAAGTTCTTTTTTTGCTCTTTCGATAATCCAATACTCAATACTATGAAATTAAGAAAATCGAAGCAAGTCAAAGATAAGTAATTAAGAATTGAATCTTTAAAAAAGAGTACTTTAGATTTAAAAGCAAGAATGAAAACGTTGCCATTCCATTTGAAAATGTGTATACAAAATAATGCTGTAGTTGATAAGTTTTTGTTATTTAAAAATGTCCTAAAATTCTTTCATTATTTTGATGAGAATTAATTATTGATTATTATTAATAAACTAAGTAAGACTTCTTTTGTGCTTTTAGTAGATTAGACTTAAAATGACTGATTTTTGTCGGATAAAAAGGATATATTTAATTAAATGAATATTCTGATATACTTTAAAAAATATTAAGATATTTATAAATGAATATATTTCGAAGAAATTTTAATTCTACTTTTTAAGAATAGAGGGCTATAGAACATTAGGAATCTTCATGAATTCTTCACAAATTTTATCGAAAGAATGTTCTGAAAATATTGCCTTAAAAAATTCTTTAGAAATTCTTATCTCTAACTTATAAGAATACGTTAATACAATATATTATGCATTTAAAAAACCCTTTATATATTCACAGAGAAAAATTTTGCAGAAGAAGAAAAATGAAATTCTTAAAGAAGAAAATCTGAAAAGTTTTAAACGAAAATTCTTTAGAAAACATTTACCAAAAACTTATAATAACGGTAGGTCATAACAAAATATCAGGAAAAAGCACATTTCTCAAACTTTACTTCAATGAAAATTTTATACATGCCATTTTCAATATAGACTAACAAAAGATTTTAATTGAATTTTTCTTGCTCTTACCAAGAATTTATAAAGATAATCCGAATAGCATATAATATATGAATAATAAGTAATTTGTTCCAAAATTATTCTCATATTTTTTTAAAAACAAATCGTTGCATATAATATTCATAAAAGAATATATTTCAGAGAAACTTTCACTTTAGTTGATGAGAAACATATATCAAAATAACCTAGAAATAATTTGAACTGGATAGAATTTTTCATGACTATTACATATATTGATGCATTCTTTAGTAAATAATGGAAAAGTCATAATGTAAAAATAACATAAATCCATCTATGGTAACCCACTCTATGTTTTAATACATTTTGGCACATTGCACACTCAAACGTTATGTTATTGTATTCACCCACTTTAATACTGCACATATCCAGATAAGTTCCGGTAAAGGTCATGTTGAGAAGTTCTGTACCACATGCTAAGTTTTTGGTACAGACAACAAAAGAAAAAGCACTCTTGTCTTAATGGTTTTCTTTCAAGATGACCGCCGTTTTGATAGATTGTACTACAGGCAAAAGATGAGAACAGGAACAATTGTCGTGAGGATGATCAAAACGTTCCACATCGGTTTGAAGTTGTTGTCACTGGCTCCCGATTCCTGCCCTTCACCTAAAAGGAAAATGTGCAGAATTAATATAAGTATGCATGCAAAATTTAAGTTAGTTGGGGGAATGGATATCTTATAAAAAAAGATCCCATTGCTTAAATCCAATTTTTTTTTTACTATCGTATGAGAAACTGATGTTGATTTGGTTTGAGGGCTCTGAAGTCACAAAATGCACGGGAGAAAACTGGCAATTTTTCGCTTTTAGGGTTATTATAAATGGATAAAGAAAGGTTTCACATTTGACGACTTATCGTCAAAAAAATTACAACTTAACGCGAATGTCTGCCATGTACCCGGTTCTCTTGTCTGGCCAATAAATGTTAGGTTAGTAAGAAGTTATCGTCCAAAGAAACCCAAAGAAGAAAATGGGGAAACGGAATCCAAAACAGAAAGAAAGCGTTAACAATTCATGAAGAGCTTAAATATTTTTGAAAGGAAATTCCCTTTATTTTTGCTAGATCAGTAGTTTATTGAAGTTCAGGCAAAGTGAATATACTTGCAACTAGTTAAGATAAAGTAGAAATGATTTTAAATGAAATTACATGGCTTAGAAAAATAATTAATTTGAAGGGTGCAGATAAATTTATCATATATATTATGATGCAACTTTTTTTGTTTTTGTTTTTATGTAGTGCATATATTTGTTTAGGTTATTTTAAATAGATTAAACACCAGTTCTAGCAACTTTGAATCATAGTCATGCTTCAAGCTCTCATTAAATGCTTTATATGTATTCTAATTTTATGCAAAAGAAAATAATACAATTTCTTAAATTCTTACTAAGCATTTCAATTTCTGGCCATCAAACAGTAACCAGATTATTCACTAGAGATTAAGCATGTGCCTCATAATTGTAATAAGGAATTTATTAATACTATGGGCACATCATTTAAACATGTAGCTTAATGTTGCATCATTGCACAAATTGCTCATACGTTTATCATTTACCATCTAACTACAGGCTAAACGCTATTTTTATATTTTGAAGAAATTAAAAAAATTTAAAAAATGTAAATTTTGAAGAAAGAAAATATGCTTTATTGTCCAGTTTCATTTGTTGTAATAATAAAGGGAAAGTTTATAAAACCCTGATGGTTTTAAGTTTATATGTAATAATAATTATTTTTTAAAATCATGAACTGTGAACATTTCAAAGAAAAGTTTTAAACCTAAAGTGTATTGTTTATTTTTCGACAAATATTTTTCCAAATTGTTGTATTCTAGATATATTTTATTCATGGCATTCATGTGCATTATCTAGATATATTTTAAATCATGGCATACCAATACAATTTACATTGGATTTATTTTGATAAAGCCAACAAAAATAAATTACTTTCATGGTAATAGAAAACAAGAATGTAAATAAATAAGAATATTAAATAAAATTCTCAGGAAACGATTTCATTGTTCATTGTAAAAATTATGCAATGAATAAAAATACGTAAAAGAAGTATAATTTCATAAAGCAGATCAATCGTTCCTAACATTACAAGTGGCATTTTCAAAGAAAGTAATACCGAGCTCAAACCTGGAATTGGCACAGTTCATTTTCATGCTTCACGTTGGCATTAATTATACAAATTACATCATTTTTAATTTGGTGAATTTATTACGTAACCAAATGAAATATTATTAGTATTCATTTTTATCATTATTACTTTTCTCCTAAATTATCAGCTATCAATATTAAAATGATTAAAATGGAATATTTATTCCTTTTCTAAAAGCTACCGATATTAGATGTTAAAAAGCTGAACCCGTCAGGGCACACTTTCTTCAGATGAGATGGGTTTCACGTCCCCGAGGTACCCGAGTGATCTATTCCGCCTTCCAGATTCTCCTCCCCTCAGTCTACTGCTTTACGCTTTATTTCCACCTTCCCTTGACGGCAAGCGAGAGAGCTCTCCATGAGAAGCGTCACCGCTCTGTTTGCTTCTTGCTTCTTATGGACAGCCGAAAACCCCACGTGTTAGCCGTGCGTAGAGACCCATTAGACGGGTGGGGCACTATGATCCCCGATGTATCAATTACCCGGAAAACTTGGTTAGTCTGCTAAAAATCAAGCGAAAGGGTCATACTCCGGGGCTTCGCGTTAAGTTTGGCCAACGTTCCTGGAGGTCACTCTGAGTGTATAAGCCTTGGCTAGCATCAAGGTAAGTGCTGAGGCTGGGAATTCCTAGAGCCGATAACTGTCTTTCCTTGTTGGGCTCTGTGGTGGGCGGTGCCACCAGGGCCCGAATTTTACCATTTCTTTGCATGAGGCCATGTCAAAATTATTCTGGTGTGGACGGTTTTAATCTGGAGAGGGACGACATAGACTGTCTCAGTGAAATCTTAAGATTTTTAATCTAGTCCTTTGATAAATCTAGAAACATGTCTTCGCTTTCACATTTTGGAATCTACAAAGGAATTACAGGCATTGGTGGGGAACCAAAGTTAAGTAGGAAATTAAAATCGGGGGATTTCTTGATTGAAACTTTGTTTTCGATACAAATAAAATCTTTTCTTATTGTTAAAACATTGCTTGAATTTTTAATATCTGTAAATCCCCACAAAAATTTGAATTCTATTCGAAGTGTTATCTCTGAACCTGAGTTGTTCAACTTGGGAGGTTTCTCCGATCAGAGCGTTATTTATGCCCGCCATATTTTTCTGAAAAAAGGATCAGAATGACAACCAATTAGTAACATAATCTTACACTTCAAAAAAGCTGAAGTCAGTTAAAGCTAGTTACTTGAATCATCATAAACGGTATTTTATCCCCAACCCGATTAGAGTTATAAATGTCAAAGCTTTGGACATTCAAAAACTGCCTGTCGCAGAAATTTTGTGTGCTGTAGATGTGCATCAGTTGGGCATTCTTCTACTGACTGCCATTCAGAACTGAAGTGTGCGACTTATGCACAACCACATGAATCAAATTCAAAAGTTTGTCCTACTTGGCAACAAGAAAAGCAAATCCAGAAGCTGATATCATTAGAAAATATTTCTTATTCTGAAGCACAAAAATTGTGTCTTCCACCATCTTTTCCATCATTTACAACCATAATGAAGCAAAAAAAAAAAATTCTCTAATACAGCTGAAAAATTTGTACAAACAAATTTTAGTTTTGCCTGTCTGTTCTGTGCATCTAAAATCTCTGTTTCAATTCTCACTGATGATAAAATTTGTAATGTCTCATGACCTCCAAAAAAGAAAAAAAAGCCAAGCAAGATACTAGTATTGATTCTAATGAAAATATTACAAAATACCAGAATACAGATTTTGTTTCTGAATATAGAGATTCAAACGACATGTTTGTTCAAGATACAACCGAATGATCATGTTCAATCAACTTCCTGAGAGACTCCATATTAACTGATAATTTACTTCCTGATGATAAAGAAGTTGCAGAATCAGATTATTTCATTGATTATGATCCTGAAGAATCATATAGACAGCAACCATCAACCAGTAAGACAATGATTAATACACGCTTTTACCCAGCTTTCAAAAAGAAATACACCAAACATCGACATAAGAAAAAAGCTAACATTAATTTTAACATTTGGATTTTAACTGTTGCAAACATTGGAATTTGTCAAGAGAACTTTACATGTATCCCAATATTTTACCATTTCTTGCTTATTTTAATCATGCATTTTTGATTAATAATTTAGTTAATCTTTCATTGTTGGTTTGTATTAGAAACGACCCCCATTTGAATCATTTCACATTTTTTATAAATCCCTTTATATTTGATGTCATATTAGTTTTAAATTTACCATTTATGTTTGATATTTACCATATGTTTGGCGCAGCATAACCAAAATTGTTTTTGAGTCATAAAACCTGAATCATTCATTCACTCACTCAGAAAGGCTGAAATAAGATTTTTATCTAAAAACATTCAATAATCTAAAATTTTAATTTAGTTTCTTTAATCGGAAATCTCAAAATACTGCTAACTTCTAAAACATTTAAACAATGATTTATATCAAAACAATGAGAAATATTTAATTACTTTCTCATGCTAAAAAGTTAATGCATTCTATGAAGCCTTATATTTATGTTACTTTTGAATAATATTTTTATTATCTTGTGAGAACATGATGTTGTTTTGGTTTGAGGTTTTTGAAGATTCAAAATGTGTAGGCAACAATTTGGTGATTTATCGCTTTTGAATTATCAAGTTTTCACTTTAGAAAATAATGTAGAAGGTTGTCAGATTTGGCGATTTATCACCAACTAAAGTTACAACTGATTTCCAAATTTTTTTATCATGTGAGAATATGATATTGTTTTGGCTTGAGGTTTTGAAGCGATTTGAAGGCAACAAATTATTGAAGCGTCAAAATGCGTAGGCAACAAATTAGAGATTTATCCCTTTTTTTTTATTTTGGAGTCGGCTTTCCCAATATAGCTTTTGAAATATCTATCGTCTGCTAATGTAGTTTTATTTTGGAGTCGACTTTCACAGCATAGTTTTTCCATTATCTATCGTCTGCTAATGTAGTTTTATTTTGGAGTCGGCTTTCACAGTATAGTTTTTCCATTATCTATCGTCTGCTAATGTAGTTTTATTTTGGAGTCGGCTTTCACTGTATAGTTTTAGAATTATATTTCGTCTGCTGTTGTAGTATTTCCTTGGAAATCACAGTGTTATTGCATAACTCGCACAACGTTTTTTAAAAATAAACTAAACAAGTTAAAATATTGTTTGTTTAATCGATAAAGATTGTTGGTTCGGGGATAATTTCAACTAATTAAAATAAGGGTATTAGAAATAATGCAGAAGATTGTCACATTTGTTGATTTATCGCCAACTAAACCATTTCCAAATTGAACATTCTCTGAATTCTTACGAATTGTCTTAATTAATTTAAGTCATTAACCAGTTTAAACCGGTTTCAAACAATCACGAGACTATCTGATTACGCATGCGTCGATATTTAGAAAAATTAAAGTTTTTTTTTTTTTTTTTTTTTTTTTTTTTTTTCGGTCGAGCTCCTAAGCATTGTTCGCCAGCTAGAAAAATTGAAAATGAAAGTTAAAAAATTTATATATATATATATAAACTGACCGGTTTAAACGGATAAATGATTAAAATTAATTAAGATAAATAATAACTTAAAAATTAATAATGTTCTCACATGATAACTTGAAATTTGCGACCGTAGATTTCAATTTTACTTTTTTAAATTTATTATTACTTATTCTACTCAGGAAGGTTTGAAACGCACAGATTCGTCAGTATCTCGGATTCAATTTGTTATTTTTTTATTTTATTAATATTCCCATGCAGAATCGAGTTTTTGAAGTCTGAGGAAAATTTACTTACTTTGTTACTTTTTAAATAAATCTTATAGGTGAAATTCGATATAAAGCCAAACACAATATTTATAAACGCTGAATTTAAGATTAAATTTTTGCAATTACTAACAAAAAATGAAATAAAATAAAAACTATTTTTTTCCATTGAAGAAAGAAAAAAAATATAAAAAATAAAAAACGAAAAAAAGTTAAAGAAAAGTTAATAGTTAGAATAAACATATTTTTCTAGGAAACATTTTTACAAAGCCTTACACAAAATTCTATCTGTATGCATTCTAAAACGTTTAAAATAAAATTCGCTGTAAATTCCATAAAAAAATACCTTCGAAATTTTATAATAAATAATAATCCTTTAGGATAATTTTTAAAGTTTACTTCTATTTAAGTTTCGGATCATCTTTATAAAAAACATAAATCTCAAATATCCACTATACAATAAAAAAACGATCCTTCCTTTCTTGTTGTTTTATTTTGTGAGCGAACATATTTTACTTTTATAATTGTATGAAATTCGATAGAAATAATGTTTTCGAAAAATAACCTTAGGAGAGTTTTTAAAAATGTTCTATAGTTATGTCTTTATCAATAAAAAGTATATATGCTAAAATTAAAAATATAAGCTTTGTTTGATTTAGAACAGCATATTATTGTTGTGTAAAATCAATTTTAAAAGAATAACAATTTCTTAGAAATTCGAAAATTTTGAAAACATAAATAGACAAATTTTTAAAAGAGAAAATATATTGGTAAGCAGGGAAATATATAAAAAAGCATTCGGAAAAAAGTAAAATGTTTTATTTCATCTAGAATAAGTATTATTCGGAAATAATTCCTAACAAATTTTTTTAATGTATACTCTAAATAACTTTTTAACTTGAAAAATTCATTTAATATAAATATTAAATATGAGTTACTTTAATACAAATTATTCAAAATTTGAGTACTTTAAATTAAATGTATATAAATTTTTTGAATTATGATTATTTAATAAACATTTTTAATTCTATATGTTTGCAGATTTCAAAGATTATTCTCAACAACCTTTTTTTATTAATTTAGAATTCTAAGCCTTAATATTTTGCTTAAATTTGAAATGAAATTGTTATTATTATAGAACATGATGTCGTTTGGATTTGGTATTTTTTAAGCCTCAAAAGGAACGGGTAGAAAATTGGATATTTATCGTTTTTGACGTACCAATTTCTAGCATTTAGAGATATTAGAAAATAACAAAGAGGGTTGTCACAGTTGGCGACTTTTCGTCACGTTGACGATTGCGCATTACAATAGTTATGTAATCATTCCAAGCCAGTTTAAACCGGATTTTTTCAACAACAACAACAAAAAAAAGTTTGGGAATATTAATTTGGAGTGAATGATTTTTAGATGGAGGAAAAAAAAAAAAAAAAAAAAAAGGAATTGTTTTAAACCGGTTTAAACTGTTTCTTTACGAAAAAAAAAATCAGGTCTCGAGGAAACATATTTTATAACTCGATTCATTTTGAGATGGTCAAAAACTATCGCAAGATTAGTGATTGCAAAATGTGGGAACATGATGTTTCATGTGAATCACGTGAGAATTTTTTTTCTGTCAGACTGATACCACTTGACAAAAAAATAATATTCGCACTTGAAATTTGCGATAGCAGATTCCAATTTTTTAAAAATTTCTTACTTTTTTTGTGTATGAAATTAAAATCCATTTAAATGTACACTGTAGCACTACACAAATAGAAAAGACTAATTTCTCTTCAATTTTTACGATGTAAAAAATTTGCCTTTATCACATTTTATAATAAAAACATGGTCTCATGGGAGCTCGCATCATTTCATAGAAGATTGATAGAAAATTTTCAGAGAAAAAAATTGATAGAAAAATTTCATTTCATAGAAAATTTTGCGACTTGTACCACCGTTTCATTTGTTATATACAATTCTTTAATGTATTTTTGTAAAAATAATACTTACTCATATTATGATATAAATAAGGATTTTGAAAACAAAAATATTAAATTTTTTTAATTCTGTTATTGCTATTATGATATGCTACGTTTTGAATCGAGTTTAAAAAATATTAAACTTAGTAAATCTAAAAGTCTAGATACTTTCGATCATGCTTTGAATTTTCTATATGTTATGAGTATTAAATATATAATAATTGAGAAAGACAAGGAATGGTTGTTTTAAGTTGCTGTTCTATAACGCAAGATCCAATTTAATTTCAAATATATGAAATTAATTAAAAAATAGCTTTTTAAAAAGGCACCTTTATTTGTGCAATGAAAAGCTGTTTTTATAAATGTAACAATTTTTTTTAACTTTTCACTCTATATTTTATAATTCCTTGCTGCTAAATTTCAAATAATTTCAAAATTTATCTATTTTTTTAAACTTTTAATCTTTATTGTCAGGAAGATTCGAGGAATCATAGATCACAAGCTAGCAATAAATTAGATTTATTAATTCGAAACAACTTGGAATATGAGGGCATAGTCAGTGGCACAGATTTAGCATTTATATTAATTAAAGAATACTCTTGTATAATTATTCAAATTTTTAAAGAAAAATATAGAATCCTCTAAAATAAATAAGCAAACATTTTAGATAAAAAAAAAGCAATTCTTAGATAAGAAGAATTTTACCTCTGTTCTAAACACAAAACAACACATTAATAGTTTTCTCTAATAATATGGCAATATTATGGAGTCAGAAATTAATTTGTTTTTCATTTCATTACTAGATGGCTCTAAATATGTTGCTAATCCAATAAATGACTAACTTAATCCATTAAATGATATTTATTTCAATATTTTACTATCGTTGAGAGCATAAATGTACGAAATTTCAAAATTCTAGAACATTATAAAGTGAGAGAAAAGTTCAATCTTAAAACCATCAAATAGGCAAAGTAAATAAAATCCAATTAAAAAAACATTTACGTCATACAGATTCAATTACAAAAGTTTTGTTTAATTTTTAATGGTTGATATGAATATATCTGCGTTTTAATGTAGATTTTGCTGTTAATATTCTTTAACTTTCTTTTTATAATTGCATCATGATATTTTGAATAACTTATATTTTTTTTCTTTAACATGCATTAGTTTCTAAAAGCCTTTTACTTAAATCTTGCCAAACGATTTATTTAGTTTAAAATTATTCGTTGTAAATAATTTATCTGAATATCTCTAACTTAAAACAACTACAAAAAGTAATAAAAATATTCTAAACCATTTTCGAATTTTAAATTTTATCGATTTAACAGAATTAGAACTGCAAATTAGACGGTCCCTAAAAGTGATTTATAAATAAATAATATTTCAAATTCAAAGTCATGAAGTAAATTAATTTTTTCACTTAAAAAAAATAGGAGAATAAAGCCATATTTTGGAAATAAGCTCTAAAGCCTGCTTTAAAGCAAAAATAAAAATTGAATTCTGCTTTATATTAGATTAAACCAGCAAACTAAGAAGAAGCGTAAGTGTCTTTATAATTCAAGTGTTACGAAATTGTTTTTTTCCGTGGGCGTTCTGCATATAAAGATTAGGTAATTATTTTTCAAGCTTGCAGTTAAATAAAACATTCTGTTATTTAAGTAGCTCATTACGAATCTGAATGTTTTGTTTGCATAAAAGCATTACCATGAAATGCGCACCACAAGAGTAGACTGTTAAAAGGGAGAAAGCAATTTGTTTTCTAATAAAGCAAGGTTTGTACGATATCTTCGTTAATTGTCACATTTTTTTTTCGTAAGAAGAAAATATTTTACTGTTTTTTTCCATGAAAAATTGATCTTGCATGTAATTTTTATCATTAAAATTTTTTTGACTAAATAAATAATTATTTTACAATAAAAATATATTAATTAACTCACAAAGACGACAGTACAAAAAGTCACATTATAGATAAGGAAACTCCTTGAAATTTCTCCCTTTATTAAAAATCATAATATAAAGTAATATGAGACTTTTAGTCTAATTACCTGAAATCTAATTAATCAAAAGTCATTTTCCTTAACTGATTTTCATTCACTCATTCATTTCATTTTCATTTTTTTCTTTAGTTTTACTAGACTTTTAAAAATTATTTTAGAAAATTTATTTATTTGTTTTATGGAAGCATTGTTGACAATGCTTTTGTTAAACTAAACAATACTTTTAAATCGGAGGATTGCAGGTTTCCATATAAATGCTTTTATTATTTCTCTTTGCATATAGTTCATTTTATATCTAATTGTTTTAAAATATGTTGAAACTGTTTTCCTAATAAAATCTAATCAAGAATCCATAATATTTTTTATAGTTTATGAATAAAAGATTATTTAAAAGAAAAACAATACTGGGGAATATAAATAGTAATTTTCGAATAACATAAAATGTTTTAACGTTAGATACATTATATATGCATAGATTGTATAGCTAAAGATTTGACTTTTGTCTAAAAACAATATATTTTTAAAAATAATTTATGTATTGTTTGAATTATATATTTGTTCTGAAGCAAAATTTGAGAAAAATTAGGAATCTGTATTTCATGAATCCAGAAGCTCTCCATTAAATAACAAGAAATCACAAATCCTTTTTTTATTCATCCCTTTTTTATATAAATTTATCCTTTTTTAAAATTATCCTTTAGTGCATGAAATTCTGCATGAAAAATTTGAAGAGAAACAGAATGCCCAACTATAAAAAAATTATTTATTTTGAAATGCATTTAAACATACAGTATTGAATTCATATTAACAGTAAACTTTGGACGTTTTTTTAAATATACAGTTTGTATATTTCAGATCTCGTCCAAATCATAGAACACTGATTAAGGGAATTGAGTGCTTCTTTTTGTCTTAAGGTTAAGGATTACTTTTCATTATTTTTCATTATTCTATATTCCTTTTGTAAAATTTTTATTGCTCATAGATATTACAGAAACTTCTGTATATGAAAATAAATTTGTTCGAGAAACAAATATACAAAATTTAATATGGCGTTCTCACTACGGAAACATGGTTGTGAAATAAATTTTGAACTTTACTGCAAGGAAGATTATTATACGTTCAATAAAGAGAAATCCAAAATTAAGAGCTCAAAAA
>JAPMOR010009066.1:27748-39679 GCA_026543865.1 Argiope aurantia
AACGATCGTTCGGGTAGAAGAGTTGTTAACTGGCTTATATGCTATTCCCCACAAATGTAAAAATCTTGGATGAGTTCATAAATGGGCTATCTAGCTCATACGGGTGGAAATAGTGGGGAGGAGGCGAAATTTTTATTTCTCTATAAATTTTTTATTATTGAAGATAGAAACATAAAATCCAATTAACAAATTAGCGCCTCATTATGACGAAAAACTTTCTTAAAAGTTTTCTATAACTGCAATATTTTAGTTAGGGGATGGAAAGTGATTTTCATGCCCTAATTTTGACTGTTTCTAACATCGGAAATTTATATTGCCAAATAGTAACTTGGATGTAAAGTCATTTTACATTGTCTTTCAGCTTGCCGAGAGGAATTTTTTAAAAACTTATTTTTAATTTTTCAAAGTGGATTATTAATCTAGCAATTGACCCAACAATTTGCTTCTCAACAACTTCCAATCACAATAACTTGATGCATAGATCAGAGCAAATCATCAAAATATAGATGAAAAAAAACCCATTTCTATACAATTTTATAGAAAGATCCAGCAATAAATTTAAATAGGAATAAAGTGTAAAAAATGAATAAAAGTGAATGAAATAACCTTTTTCCGACCCGGCGAAAACCGTGACTGGAGAGGGTGAGTCTCTTTTCTCCAAATCTCCGTTTGCCAAGTCCTGCATCCGACCTGCAAGAAGGGTGGAGATTAGAAGAAGAAAAATCTGCCTCACAAAATGCATTTCATCTGCAATTCACTTTTTTTCCATTTGTAAATCCTTCAAGGATATATATATTTTTTTACTTTAGAAATTTTTTTAATACTTTGAAGTTCACTGAGAACTTGAGAATGCTCGTATAGAATTATATTCAACACATTCAATGCCTAGACGGCTACACAGATTTTTTTATGCTTATTTTAATATTTATTTTCTAAATGAAATGACTTGATATTTGAAACTGAATTTGAAGAATTTTTTGTGCATTAATATTAGTAATTATGAACTACTTGGCTCTTTGCGAAGTATTTGAAATCAACTGCTGAATTTTCATCTAAACCTTGAATTTGAATCGCCTTTATTACAAATCTTGATTATTTATAATTAAAAAAATGAAACTAAATATAGTACTGTAATGGAGCTAATATAATCCTAAAAATAAGTTTCACACTTTGAAATGGAATATATATTGACAAAAGAGCCAAACTTTCGCTTCATTCTTAAAGAATTAAATTTTCATTTAGAATATTTAAAAATTTACAGAGACCTTGAGAACGCTTTCATATAGCATCACATTCAATACAGTATTTCTTTATGTTTATTTTAGCGTGTACGTTGTAGATACAATACAATAATTCCGTAAAGCACAGAAATGGAGGAGTTTTTTTTGGATTAATTTTAATAACTATGAGTTTTTTTGGCTGTTTTCCAACAGTAGAAATCAACTTCTGAATTTTTCTCTAAACTTTGGACCTTGAATCATAAATCATGATTATTTAGAAATCTATTAAGATGGAATTAAATATCGTACCGTAATAGAATGAATATAATACGGTAAATAAGTTTTTTCATTTTAAAACGGTATAAAAATCCTTTTCGCGAACAAATGATTTTGAAATTTATTGAAATTTATTGATTTTATTCGATTCTATCCTTAAAGGATTGTGTATATCTTCTGAATCCAATTTATATATACACCTGTCAGCGAAATTTGGTTTCTTTAGGTGCAATGATCTATTCTAGAGATTGCAGAAAGAGACTGTACAGAAAAAAAAATAATTGTGCTATGAATAAAAAGATATTCAACTAATAAATAGAAGCGTAGTTGGAAATTCTGTATTTGTATTTCTAACAATTTAAAAAAATTATGGGTATCAACAAGAAAGATAAAAAAATTTCTTACTAAAATATTTCTATCCATACAATAGCAACTTAAATGGTATTATTAAGAAAATTTATTTTTTGTATTTAAAGTAGATGGTAATTTTTTTTAGTGCAATTATATTTCCAGACATTATCAGAGAACAATTTAATTAGATAAATTGAAAAGCATCCTTCCTTTCACAAGCAGGGCAAATTTAGTTGCTCTACATATAGACACCAACTGAAAAATAAATGCTCATTCCTTTTTACTACTAATACACAGTTAAAACGCTAAAGTTCCAAAGTATTGATATACTTTTTTTTTATCAAAGTATTATTATAAGTTTTTTTAAGATTTTTTTCTATTTTAAAGCTTGAAAAAAATGAAACATGATCTAACCATTTTAAGCTATAAACAGATTATGCGATTTCATCTTACTTGTGTAAATTTTTGAAATTATTCATAAATATAAGTCATAGTAAATTAATTAAATGTTATCAGGAATAAATAAAAATTTTGAATCTCTTTTGCTTTGAATATTACCTATCTATGCATTAACAGTTAAGTTATATAGAAACTAAACAAAGTCTCTCCGTTTGGGCGATATAGCATTTCAACTCACAGGAGATGCATACTATAAGGCTCCTCAGTAAGGATACGTTTCTTCAAACACGCACTGCATATGCTTTCACAAAAATTAAAGCTTGAAAAATGCAAGAGAAATTGAGAACTATATTTTGTTTGATAACATCGGAATGGACCTGCTTGACATCCAGTGTAGATTATTGATACGTTATAGACTTTTGTAACAGCACATAACTATCCTTGTATTGTGGTTCTGCTTTGTAGAAACCATAACAAAGAACGTGTTTAAGGTCTAAAACTCTGTATAATGTTATGGACTGGCTATTGAAATATGAATTATGTTGAAATATATCAGTAAAAATAGCCTTCAAATTTTATCAAGATATTAGAAATGCTTCATGGAAAAAGATTTGCACGAAGCGAAAGATTTTTCGCAAAAGAATGCTTAAATGTATCAAAATAAAATGAATTCGCGAAAAAATGAAGAAAATTGAAACGGAATATATTAAAGGCTATCTAATTCACTGATTTACGATATAATATATGCTAGAAATGAGAAATTTAAAATAGACATTTTATTTCTTTTTCAATTTTTTCCCGTGACTTCGGAAACTGGAATTAAATTAACCTAATATCTATACGAATTAAATAATATGTAGAATGTTTATATTTTTACAGGGGGTAGAGTTCTGAAATAGGAAGAAAAAACATGCAACAACTCAAGCTCAGAAACGTTATCGTGATGACGTTTTAGTGTCTGGGCAACACGATGAACTAACATTTGATCACGAATAATAGGTACTTAATTAGCACCAATATGGGGGATTTGAAAAATGCGAAAATGTCGTAGAAATACAAGAATTCTATTAATCCGTCTGTCCCTCCATCTGTTTATATGGGAACACGGTAACTCAAAAAGGCTTTGAGCTAGACAATTGAAATTTGGTATATTGAAGTTATGACCAAATTTTTAGATTTCTATCAAATCTTGAGCAAAATGCATGAACAGAAAATCTGTTTATATAGTTGTCTGAGTACAAGGGAAATCGACAGTTACGATACATAAAAGGATAGATAGATGAAATTTGGTATACGGGTTTACATTCAAAATGAAGATTTTCATCAAATTTGGAACCAAATCTATCGAAAGGTCGACTGCCTGTCGGTCTGCACATTCGCAATCATGTTCACGACATAATTTATAAACACAAGGACTTAAATCAGTGAAATTCAATAGATTCTCTAGTGATTACAAATGTAGTTTTGTGTCAAATTTTGGTGCCAATTGTCCTGCAAAACGATGCCCAAAATACATATTCTCCTGATAAATTCAACAAAAAGTGGAGGTCCATGCCAAAGTTTTTCATTATGTAATTACCGTTCACCAATGCCATGCAAGTTATTCACGAGTTTATCAAAAGGTCCACAATTTTATGCGGAGCAAGCGGGATATACCGTATGGAGAGCATGCGGGAGAGTTTCCCGAAGAAACTCCAGTTGCTCGCTTCTCAAAGCAAATTGCATTTATAGAGAGAGAGGATGGCGAATGATTTTTTAAGTGTTTTTGCCGATATAGCAAGTTTATCTTTACTAGCTTCCTTGAAGTTTTGTACCTAATACAGGATAATTCTAAAATCCTAAAAGGAATTTTAATGGTAGGCCAGTCAAAGAATAACAAATAATTCTAACACTATGATATTCATAAATTGGTATGTTACCCATAAGTTTCAGGATAATAATAAAAAAAATCCCTCAAAATGCCCAATAGTGTGAAAAACAACCTATCGTTGCTTTAGTTACTGTATTCAAGTGCACGCGCGTTATAATTTTTTACACATTCCAGCATCGGACAGGAATAAGACAATATAAATTTATGGTAGCATAACAATATGGTGAAGTGCGTAAAGTTTTGGACTATTAAATACCTTGAACACTTATTTTTACTCTCTTATTCCTGAGATCATTTGCGTCCAGATATTTTAGAATAGTGAAACATTCGAGTTTCGCTTTCAAAAATAAGAATCCTACTTAACCTAACCTACCTTACCCTAAAAGTCCTACGTAATTGATGCTTGTTAAGCATATGCTTGGGCATTCTTTGGGAACTTCTCAGGGAACCTTCTTAACCCTCAAACCCATCTGAACAAAAATCTCTAACGAAAAAAGTACTTCAGCGGGTATTAAATGAATCATAACGAAAAGAAGACGAAATTTCGCAGTGATATAAAGATGTCTTAGGCGTCTGCCGTAGTTTTGTCCAATAGGCGCTTGGGGCTTTACAGTATCAGTAGGATTAAGTAGATCAAAGGCTTCAAATTTTGCACATGCCCTACAAAGTATTGTATCTACCATGGTCTAAATGATTTATAAAATTATTTTTCATATTATACTACGGTTGTAAATTTATGTATTTTATTAAAATTATGTCATATGCTTTATCTGGTGAACCCTCTTCTTTTGCTTAATTTATTATTATATATATATATATATGAATATTAAATTATAATATATATATATATATGAATGCTGAATATGTTAAGGTAACCGAACACTTTGAAAAAAAGGATTTTCTCCAAAAATGACATTTTAAAAAATGCTTTTATTGTATAGACCAGTCTTTGAGCTATCCAAAACAGGTTTACTTTTATCTCTACGTTCATTAGAAGTCAAGATATTAATATTTTCGTAATGATCGGTAAACCGGAAGTGGACATTTAAATAACCGATTTAAAGGGCCAAAAACTTGTTAAAAATTTGCATAAACACAAATTTAGTTTTAAATACGGAGCATTTTTTGCAATGCAAAATGAAAAATGCCAATGAGAGTTTTAACGGTGTTTGGCGGAAATGTGTACCTGAAGATGTCTTTGTTGAACTCCGAACCCTCAGAAGAGGGACATTTATGTCTGTAATACATTTTAACGAAAGTTTCATAGGATTACTGAATGTTCTCAAGGTTATTGGAGTGTATAATAGTGTAAATGCAGTTAGAGCATTTCTGAGCTGGACAAAATCAGACGATAAAAATCTAGGCGGCATTCACTGCCAAACACAAAAATTGCTAGGAAAAAATGATTAAAAATGGGAAATTATTAATTTTTGAGGAGGAAGAAGGTATAACCTATAAATGTGGTTAATTTTAAGCATGTACACACATAATTTATTATTAAAACATGTTAGTGTTTATTTTAAATGCATTTTTCTTAAAACTGATTTTTTCTTTGTTTTTGCTCACTTCAAATCAAATAACTCAAAATATAATTATCATATTACTATAAAATTTGGTGAACTTTGTCATTATACTATTTTCTAGGGAATGAACTAAAAGAATTGAGATTCAAGAAATATTTTTTAATTTACAGCCTATTGTTTGAACAATAACGTCATAAATTTACTAAAAATATCATGATAAATTCTTCGACTGTTTCTAAACTTTTTATTTATTATTATAACCAGACGATTGTAGTTCATTCCCTAGAGAAAACTATATGTTTTATTTTGGTATAAGTGTTGTTCGGATGAGAATAATAGTTTTTAGTGTAGCCAATTTGAAGTTTTTAAATAATTTGCTTAAATTTATGCTATTAAACGCCAATTTTCAAAAAATTTTAATGTTTATTTCAAATATTGTTATCCTATTACTAATTTTGAATAGTCCTAAACCCAGAAATATGGTTGAAGTATGTCTAGAAACTGCAAACCTTAAACAACTGCAATTTGATATGTAATTCCAGCATCATATATCTGGAGATCTGCATGAAATTTTTCGGCGACGTACTTTATCAGGAAGAATACACGTCTATCCGCGAATACGCTAAAACTATAATTGAAAAAAAAGAATTAAAGATAAATGGAGCTTCGAAAGTAGTCTTAGTTAGGTATTTTATATTCAATTGTTCAATTATAAGAGGTTCAAAATGTACATGTTTCCTTTTTATGTGTAATAAAGTAAAACATAAAAAATACCATATTTTTTAAATAAATAAAAAAATCTCAAGATCGATGATATTATTTATTCTAGATTGTAAGACCCAAAAGTTATGAATTATTATCTGAAAATACAGAAAAACGGAGTTGTTTATGGAACTCACCCATTGCCAGTCATTTATCAAAATAGGTTGGCAAACAACTTCTTAATGATATTGAATAATTGCACAAAAGGAGAGCAGGAAGTTTTTAACTTATTAAGCGCTGCGTCCTTTCAGACTGACGATTGAATTTGAGTTCAAAAAACAACACTTCAGAGGAAACATATTCTTGTTAACCTTCTACAAAATTGGCACGAGGTTAACAGGGTTAAGAAAACAGTTATCAGCTTATTTGATGGGGTTGTCAAATATTTTCATTGTGCAAAATAGGGTCATAATTTCATTTTGAATACGTTTTTAATTGAGCTCTTCAAAGCTGTTGAAAAATTGTCTAATAGTAGAAATAAGGGACGATGCTGAAAATGAAAACGATTTTATACAGGTCACCTTTCATAAATAGGATACCTTTGCTATACCTTTTTATAATAGAAATTATAAAAAGGTATAGCAACCTTGATGTTTCCATGTTTATTTGTCTAAAGAATTTATTAACGGATATTAAAAATAGGAGTAAGAAAGCTTGATGTATTCTATTTTGGTTTTTCTTAAAAATTACATTCAGATTTAATTTCAAATTGTTTTTTTTATCGTTATCTTTTAACGAATTACCGCTTTCTTTTTTTTTTCAGAATTACGATTGTTCCATGTCTTCTTAGAATACTACACTGTTGGGAAAATAAATTATGTGTTTTAAGTGCCTGAAATTAAATCTTTCATTGCTATCCAATTAAGGTTCGTAATTCAATACGGCAAACAACCGCTGCGTATAGTAGCACATGAATAATTTTAAAGAGACATATTGTGTAATATTTCTTTTCTTGTAGTTATTATTAAAAAGTTATTATAAATATAAAATATTCAGCAAGGAAACTGTAATCGTTAAAAAAATTTGACTGTGGAAATTATATGAGTTTCTTTGTTTTAGAATTTCTAGAATCAAAAAATAATTTTTAAAATTATGCCTCTCTGTGAAAACGAGAATTCATTCATACATTAAGCAAGAAATCCCAAATTTGATATGAAATCTTAATAACAAAATTGTAGAGCCATATCAAATACTGGATGAATTTTGTCATTGCCTGTTCTTGAGAAAGTGATAACGAAGACTGAGAAACACAGCAGTATAAACGGTATTTAAAATGTACTCCTCTTATCCTTTTGATTCTGATCAAATATTTTGGATTCAAATTATCAGTGGAAAGAAATCCAAAATGAGTGTTTTTTTTTCTCCATTCTACGAAGCCGAACACAAAATTGGCATATTGTTCAGGTATATAGATAAATTAAGAAGAGGATATTCAATTAGTTAAGTTGAATTTAAAATAAAAGAAAAATAAATAATATTTTCGAAATAAATATAATTTAATAAGCAATATTTTCAAAATAAATATAATATAATTAATAAACAATATTTTCAAAATAAATATAATATGATTAATAAACAATATTTTCGAAATAAATGTAATCTAATTAGATAAATTTTATAATCTTTTATATGAATTTTTCTTATCATAGTTCTAATTAAGTAACAATTATAACAAATTACACATGATATATATGGACATACTGCAACTTTTAATACAAAATTCCGTTGTATGAAGGACATTTAATTCATAATACAGAATATATTTGATTTAATCTTTAGATGATAAATACAATTCGACCTATAAATTTTAGCAAGAGCATAAATGACAAAAATATTTTATTAAATTAACTTCAGCAGATCAAATGAGTCAGTACAGATGTTTCAGTTTTTTTATAATTATATTTTAAATCTCATATCATATTTTATCTGAATAGTATACTTCATTCAGTTTTTTTTACAGAAGAGCTTAGCAAATTAGTCTCTTTATAACAAAGAAATTAAAATGAATATGAACCAATACATTCCAAATATTTCAAGTATTCAATATTGGATCTAATGCAGGAGATAGACAATGCATATTTATATTGGATTATATTCAGAAATATGTACTAAAGCTAAATTTTTGAATTTTAAAAGTAGTGCAATAATACTTTTTGGGCAATAATATGCTCTAGAGTTATGACAAAAAATTAAATCTTCTAATATCTAGTTCAAAATTTAATTAAAATTTGGAAAATTCTTTCAAAATGAGCATTTACTAGCCAAGAAGTAATACTTTAACAATTTGCTGGCTCTAAGTCTAAAGGTCTATCCTGTAAAGTGTTTGAAAATGAGATTTACATCATTTATTTTCAAACAATATATCAGCTTAAAAGCATAATTGTGTTAAAAATAATTAAGGTTACCATTTCACTTTTAATAATTTCATTGAAATCAGTGTTTCTTAATCTAAATCCTAACCTTAATGCATTTTCTCAAAAAAAAAAAAAAAAGAGCAGTACCATATTTTATTAGATTATTCGGCACTAATAAGAAAATAGGAGATGAAAACCTCATTTCATTTGAAAATAATATTTAATAAATTTCACTCGCTTAGTGTATCAAATTGAATATCTTTTCCTAATGGATATTAATTTCATTTTACGCCTGATTACTTTTTTTTCACAATTAGCGATTGTAATCAATAAAATAACTTTCGAATCCAACCATAATGACTGTAAGTGGAGCCTGAAAGGCATGTTCAGTTTCAAAAAAAAAAAAAAAATCCAGAAAGATTAAGAATATGTTTATAATAAGAGAGAAGAGATTAAAATAAAAGAGAACTTCCCCTTTCGGGGAATGCAATATTGTATCCTACTGATCAATTCATCATTTCAAGAGATCAAGTTTGACTTAGACGAGTGCTATTAGTTTTAATCTTAATAGTGGGACTACGAGCTAGCACTTTGAGCAGTTCAGTTTAATAAAAGACTTATCACAAGCGCACTTGGGGGCTGATATAACAATTTTGATTCATGGATTAAGCACAAAGCAATTTTGCAGTCAAAATGAGATCGAGGAAAAAACGTGTAAGGGAAGAAGACGGGTGTTCCTCATATAGAGATCTGTAGGAGGTCTTTCAGAGAGAGATTACAAACACTCAGATGTTACACAAGGATCCAGTCTTTGACTTCTTTTTGTATCATTTGTCCATGATTTATGTAATATTAAGAATTTTTTAAATATCTTTTGTTTGCAAAAGTTTTAAAACTTTTTTGAGTGAGTCATTTTCTCTCTTTTCTTGCAAAAGGATTCTTACAATTAATACCATTTACGTAATAAAAATAAATAATTTCAGAGCATTGAGAAATATTGTTATTCTGAATTATAATTCTTTAATTTCCTCCTACCAAGTCAATATTTCTGATTTGATTTCCTCTGGCAAATTATTAGCCTAGACATTAATATCGATTCTTAACAATTTTTTCACTACAAAAAAGTTACTATTAATTCAAAAGTACTATTAATTCAAAATTTTAAAATATGTTGGATTACTTCTGTAAAAAACTCATATTTTATCTAATAAACAAGCATTAATTGTTTATGTTTCTGTATTGTTTACTCATATCTATGATATTGATCCCTATTCGAGATACCTATTAGAATTGTAAGATACTTGAAAAAGATTTAATAAGATATTGCATTATTTGTTTTATAAAAATAATGAATTTTTCCCCTGTATGTATTTTAATTTACCTGCACATAATTTGCGATATTCATAGCATGAGATCAATAGAGTATTTATTGTATGCAATTTTTGTATAAAATTATTAATAATGTGTTCGATTGTCTACATTGTTCGATAAATTACATTGACCATTTTATTTTGCAGAAATTTTACAAACCATTTATTAAATATGGATGTTTTCTACATAATTATAACTGTTTAATGATATCAACTGTTTGGTTCATAATTGCTTCGTATGCTCCTTTACTTCAAGTTTATATTCTCCTTTATAATCAAAATTTTTTTTGTGTATGTTTATCTTGGAATTCATTTTCTTTTTATTGTATGTATTTTCTTTACGTATTTTGAGTATTATTGATCATTTGCATTTTTATTTTTCCTGTGGGATTGTAACTGAATTTTTTCTTTAATACAAATTTTACAAAGCAAACAAACATTTTTTTTTAATAATGATATCTCACCTTCTTCAGTACCATCTTTGTGCCATGTTCGCACCATTTTTTCTCCAGTAGCTTGATGAGCACCTGAAAGAATTTATAATTATAAATTTAGGATGTTTCGTATACCGAACTTCCATAAATTGAAATTCTCTATAGATCGAACTTTTTCAAAAATGTAGAATTCTTGTCAGAAAAGGTTTCTGGCGATAAAATAAAATTTCTGTTTACTAAACAAAAATTGTAACTGTCTCATTAAAAGTTATATTTACCAATTGCTGTAATAAATTTCCCATATATTTCATTAATTAAAAAGAAAAGAAAAAAGAAAAACCCATTTAACCGATTCTTACTCCAATTCACAAAATATTGAGAGATTGTCTACAAAAAGGTAATAAATAAATGGCGGTAATCATATTCTATTCTTTTTCTCCTGTTTTAAAAATAACTTTCCTAACATGGAGCAAAATTTTTACTTTAAATTCTGTTTAGCTTTATCTTCTTTATAAAAGATGGAGCACCGAAACGACGATTTTTGATCATGAAAAGTGTTCAACTTAATAAAAAACAAAAACAAAAAAAGTGAAAGGAAATTAAAGACACGATAAAAAAATATGTAATTTTGACAATACAACATAAAAAATTAAAAAACGATGGTTAGGTTATAGAAATCTTTGAAAGTGCCGAAGAAACTCAGAAACATAGTTTAACATAGTGATCAAATTTGAAATTACGTACTAATTTGTAAAATTCAAAGATAAATTTATTCTAAAATTGAATTTTTAGTCTTTTATTCCTGGAAGGCTTCTTTAATCTTAATTTAAATTATACAAACTTGTGTTTAGTGTGTGTATATATATATATATATATATATATATATATACAAAAGTATAAAAATAAAGTAAAATGGAAAAACAAAAAACCAAATAAAAATATTAAAAAGGTTAAAAAAGGAAGAATCCGGCCTGAAGACTTTTTCAAGGGTCACCCTCAGGCAGGGATTCAAAAAAGGGATTTTTTCTGTAAAGGAAATTCAGACAAACGTCTAATAATGATTCCTTCGTGACCCGAAAATCCCCTGAAATTAGGCCTAAGAGACATACCATTTTAACAGAAAGGAAAATACAAAACAACCAATTAGAAGAAAAACTACTAATAAGTAAAAATACAATAACAAAAAACATCAAAATACCAAATACAGACAAATTAAACACAGAAGAAATAACAAAAAGTTAAAAAATGTAACTAAAAGGCAACACATACCTTCTATAACAGTCCAGAAAATCCCAAGCTATCGATTGTGATTCCCGCCCATTAAAAACAAAGCTAACGGCAATTTAGATAAAAATTGTAAGCTCGCAGCGCC
>JAPMOR010009070.1:0-35284 GCA_026543865.1 Argiope aurantia
AAATAATGAATACATAACTACTACGATTGGAACGAGCAATTTTTAATTTAAAAAAAATCACCACATTGGATCTATCTGATGAAAGAAAAGGAAATTCCGAGAATATGTTGTTAGTTCATAATTTTTTATCTTTCTTGCTTATTATTGGCTCAATTTTATCTAACTATATACCATTGCAAATTATTCATGACAATATTTTTATGTATTACTTTCCTTTTTTTGTCATTTGCGGATAAATTTATCATGAAAGGGCGAATGCAAATGAAAGCTTGAAAGAGAGGGAGGAAAAGTGAAAAAAAAAATGTATGAATTGACGATAGTGAGCAGTCCAATAACCTGTACTGTATGCAAATCCTCAGTTCATTAGACTCATTATGGCAACAATGGAGCAGCTGTGCCATATAAATGATCGTTTTCATCTTTTTTTTTTTTTTTTTTTTTTTTACTAATGAAAAAAAAAATTCTAGTTCTAGTGGGGATTTCAAATTTATGTACATATTTTTATTATTTAAAACGGCGAAATGATACTTAAATGCGGTAATAAAACTTTAATGCTGCAAATTTTTCGCACTTTCCTTTAAATTGCTGCGAAGTATATCCAAATAAATCATATGATTTATAATGCCATATATAATAACTAAATTTCCTACCCTGGATTAAGCCATACAATCCTAAATCATGACGGAGTTACCAACAAGTTTAATGTAGGACGTAAATGTTTTGGATCCAAAGCAGTATTAGGCTTCTTTCATACGGGTGCAACGGCTGTCACTGCCAAAAATGTTGAGTTTTCTTTCATCACTAAATATAAGTTTCTTTGAGAAAGTTATTGGTCTTCAGTTGATGAGTTTTTGAAAACTTTAAACGCTTTTTCTGAATTTGCAAGCTGATGAATGGTTTCTCTAACAATTCGACTTTTATAACCAGCTTGACTAATTACATTTTGCACAGTTTCAGCACTTACACTTCTGCTTATGATTTGAGAAATTTCTGAAGCAAGTTGGATGAACCGTATGGTAGCAACAATCTAAAGAAAAGTGCTAAAAATTTGGTTTTAGATTGAAATTTCATTTTCCAACAGGACAATGACCTTGAAACACACTTTACATAACGTCAAAATGTGGTGTCTTTTTCATTGTAAACAACAGTTACACACAGCAACACAGTACCCTGACATCAATGCCATTGATTATCTGTGGATCATACTCAAAATAGCAGTGCAAAAACACAAAATTAGAAACTTTGTGTTTCTAATTTTTCCCATTTTAAACAAGTTTTACAAGAAGAGTGGAATGAAATATCTTCAGATACCACCAAAAATTGGTCGAATCGGTACCACGACGTTTATAGACCATTATAAAAGCCAAAAGACATGCAACTAAATATTAATACTTTCTTTCTATGCGAAATATTATGCGTATGTTTATTTAAAATGCTTCTGATACTTTTCAATTTAGAAACTTTTCGTTGATTTTTTTCTTTGTTTTTACTTTAAATTAAACCATTTGTTAGGTGTAAAAATAAAAACGTGTTTGCACTTCTCGGTAATGTGTCATTTATATTGAAAGTCGGATTTATCAAGTAAAAGTAAGGTGTATTCTCAATTGTTTGAGCCACTGTATGTAATTTTATATATATATATATATATATGTTTGGACTTTGGCTTTTACTTTATTTATGGCTGTTTCATATTTATTTCCTTTTTTATATTTCTTCAGATCTAACAGCTGTAATAATGCCAGAAAAGAAAGACAGCTCTAAAGACAAAATGTCCTCTGGCAAATGTTCCTGCTGTCCCTATGGGTTTCATATTGATCGGGACTTTGTCCGTTACTGTGATTCCTTGTATAACTCGACTCAGCTAGAAAAGTTAAGACAAATCAAGCGAGAAAGGAGAAAAGAAAAAAAGACTGTTGAATCCTACCTGGGGCTAAGAACTATGCCTGAAACTTACAAAGATACCAAAATTCCTGTTACAGTAATTTATTTTGTCTTACTTTTACAATGCTTAAATTATTTTAAAATTCTGCTTTTAATTTGTATATCATTCTAAATAAGAATGAATGGTTTATTTAACAGCTTTGTTAATATATTTGAATTAATCTTCTCTTATACTTCTGAGTAACTTATATTTGAATAATTATTATTGAAAAATTTGATAGTTATTTACGCAAATTTTTGTAATGAATCATTCATTAAATAATTAATCTTTTTAATTATTTCTTTGTTTTAGATAACAATTGAATTCAAAATTAAAAATTTTTAATTCTTTTTGCATCTTGTACACTATAAATGCATTTTTCCTTCATAAATAAGGGTTAATAATAATAATAAAAAAAAAAAGTGCAATGTAGAGTTAAGGCATTTCTCATGTATTGTATTTTCTTTTGAATAATAAGATGAAGCATTTCTTATTCATGTAAAATTTCTTTGCCTCTCACAATAGGAATTTTGAAACTGTTTTCTTTGTAAGATTTGTTTTATGTGAGTATTCAATATAGTTAATATTCTTACCATTAAAAAACAGCACACATTGTAAATAATTTCTCTTATTATTTATAATTATTCTGGAAGTACTTTCATTACCTGATTTTTATAAACTTTTTCATTTTCACTCAAATATTTTTTTAATGTCAACAATTGAAAAATGAATGGGGATGAAAAAATGTTTACAAACAATAAGCATTATTAATCTGTAGAGAAGATTATTAACAATAATTTTGCTTATATCTTGTAATTTTTTAAAGCTTCCATTCTTATTTATTAGAAACAATATCAATTCATTTTGATTGTGTTAGATTTTTAATTGCATATAAATTTATGTTGAAATCCATAGCAAATGAATTGCATTTTCTTGTCTATGCCTTGTTTTGTAAATAAGTGCTTAATCTTTTTATACAGAAAAGAAGCTTGATATTCTAATAATGTTTTATATTCATCAAAACTCAAACTCTTATCATAATTATCTGCATGAAAGATTTTTGAATTATGAATCATAATCACAAATAGGGTGTTCAAAGTGCCAGTAACTGTACTTTCTTTTGGATTTTGTAATTTTAAAGGTAGAAATTTTTAAAAATTGCATTAACCTAAGAGATTTTAAAAAAATGGGTTGAATAACAATAAGTTTAATGGCTGCAAATTATTAAAGTTTAAGATCTGATTATGCAATTAATTTCTTAATTTATTGCTTTTGTTTTAGGTTCCTCAAAATTTAACAAAATTTTCACATAATATTAATTCATATAATGATGTTCCTCGAAATTCTTCAACGTTACCGCATGATATTCATCTACATAATGATGGACTGGATAATGCTATGCAGGATTTTGAAGATACATGGCAGAAGAGTTTGAAAAAGAGTAGCAGCAGTAATGATATAATTTCTAAAAAAAATGGACTTTCAACAATTTATTTTAAACCTAGTAAAATTTCATTTGATGATCAGAAAATTATATTCTCCAGTAACAAACAGCCATCACGTAGCAGCTCCACTAGTTCAGTCTCTTCACAGTCTACAGCTATTTCAAGCACGAGTATACCAGTTACATCAGATGTGAGTATTAACATATTTGCATTAGTACAATGATAGTTAATATTTAATGCCTTGTTATTAAGCAGATGGTTTGTAGTTAATTCATAAATTTAAAAAAAATGCAAAATATTTAAAAACCAATTATGATTTTAATGAAATAGTTATAAGCATTTTTTTTAAATGCAAACCCATAATTTTTTTTAAATGCATATATATGTATATAGAAATCCTAAAATGTTCATTGGGAAGTCAATTTAAATTATGTGTATATTTCAAAATCACTAATACCATGTATAGTTAAATTTTATCAGAAGACATTTTAATTTTGCTAAATGAAATTGATTGTTGTCTTTAAATTGGGATTCTGTTCATTTTTTTTCAGTATTTTGCTATTTCAAAATTATATTAAGAAATAATTATAAGGTAAAAGTTCTCATTTTGCAGAATTTTTCAATTTTTTTCTTTATAAAATGATTAATTGTCATATTAAAATTAACAAATGCCATTATTCAGTCACATTTTTCTAATAATGTTTTTTTATTTCTTTTTAAATCTTTTTCATGGTGCAGTTATGATGTTAAACTTGAAATCAATTTGTTAATATTAAATTACTTGTCTGTATAAAGCTTTTTTGTTCACTTGCTTTTGGAATTAACTGTGTAAGGCTGATATATTTTATATTACCTATAGATATCATATAGTTTCCATTCTTCAGAGCAAATGACTTCATCCATTGATATGTTATGCAAATCTCGTGTAAGTTCACCTTTTCAAACTGCTGGAATTAATAAAACTGTGCTTAGCAGCATAAGGGAGCGAATGGCATCTAGCTTACAGCGAATGAAGGAGCTTGAAGACCAAGTAAAAACTATCCCCATATTACAGGTAAAAATAACTCAGCCATTTTGAAAAAATGCAATATAATTCATTACAAAACCCTTTGTAGATTGTGGTATTTTGAAATTAGTCTGATATGATTTAAACATGTTTAAAAAAATCTTGCTGGAAAATAGATTTGTAATATTTTACCTATATTATTTTTTATTATGAAATTTATAAAGATTATTATATGAATGACAAGACTGTATGTATATGGTAAATTTGTTGGAAAAATGTGAATAAAGCTATTAAAACCAAGGAATTCTTTCCCAAAATTAAATTAAATAACATAAAATGAAATTTCTTTTTTAAATCAGATTTATACTGTCCATGCAATATTTAGTACTTGTCAACAGAGGTTTTTTTGGCAAGGAATTACTTTGTCAGTGTGGAACTTCAAAAGGAACTGTGGACTATATAAAGACTGCTCTACATCAGATAATTTGAGAAGTGACTGACCTTTTTGATTAACAACATTACAATTTGAAAAATCTGATTTAGTATACTATAGTAAAAAAAAAATATTGATATTATTATTCAATTTTTATTTATTGAAATTCACTTATTTTATTTCATAATTAGCTGCTTTTGGTGACCAATTGGTTCACTGGGAATGATGGCTTTAAAAATTAAATATTTTGTGAAACTATCTTAATGATTTCTTCAACAAAATACTTTTATATTACTAACATTTACGACATGAAATTTTTATCTATCATTCTGATGTTCGTTTTTATGTAACTATAACATTTCTGCTGTTTATTATTTTTTTTAATTACTTATTTCTAAAAATATTTAGTTAAATAAGCAAAGTATATGTCAAACTTTACTAATGTTGCTCAACTTTTCTTCATCTTGCAATTTCTTAAATAATTATTGCAAAAAAGGTCTTTTGTATGTCAGCATAAAGTTAAAGTACTTTTATAAAGACTTTGGTTTAAAATTGCCCATGTTAGTGTAAGATCAAGTAATGCTACTGAGACCTTTTTCTTCTAATGATGTAGATCTAGATTAATCAAATATTGCTGCCTGCTAATTCGGCATGAATAATATTCGTTGTTTCTTAATTTTTGCTAAATTGTTAGATATTACTTTATTAAAGATTCCCTCAAATTGTTGGGTATTAAAAAAGGGGTTATTTTAATTTCTTTCATATGTTCTGTACATTGTATACAAGGACCTTTCAGTAGAGACCTGTCGGCTTGCAACTTTTGAAATAATTATTGCACAAAAATGAACATTTATTGTTTCAAAAACAATGGTTTAATTATAATGGAACACATTATTTAATTTTTCTGATTTTTATATCAGCCTTGCTAGTGTAAGGCCACATGTTTCTGTGTCTTTTTTTCTTTTGATGAGAGATATCTAGTTACCTTTGGTGATTAATTGGTTTGCCAAGAATTTTGACTATCTTCCCTACATATGTTCTGCTTGATGTCTGCATGATTCTTTCAAATTGAAATCAATTCCATGACATCTTAGTACTATTAAATACATAAGTATCCTGTTCATCTATTTTATAAATTTCATGGTATTGTAACTTGAGTTTTTTTTTAATTATTTTTTATTCATTTTATAAACTACACAAATATATATATATATATTTTAAATTCTTCTTTAACTTTCAACAAGGGAATAAAATCATGCTCGGAGCCTGACTATGGCAGGGGTATCCGGGGCAGTTGCCCCGTCCTTCACATTGGAGGAGGACCCCCAAATCGAATAGAAAGTTTATTTTATGTTTCCTTCTTAATTGAACTTTTTTTAAGCAAAATATCATCCATCAATTTTATGTTAGCTTCTTTATTAATCTATCGTATGAACACACACAAAAAAAAAATCTATATTTCGTAAATCTGTGGCTTTCTAGGACGGAATTCAGCTAAAATTTCGCAATTATGATGGACAAATGTGGCCAATCAAAAGCCTGCATAGTTTGAAGTTTAAATAGCATTTTGAATTAATTAATGAAAAATGCCATAGACAAGTTCTGTGCTCTTCTATATTTGGTTCTTCATTACTGTGAAACAGAGGGGGGGGGTGCAAAAGAAGTTTTTGCCCCTGGCACCAATTAGGCTAAGTCAGACCCTAATCATGCTATCAGATAGTTGATGAAAAAAATGACAAATGGTTTGAACTTCAAGGCAATTATGTAACCCAGTGTTGCATTGTTTACTGTTGTGAAAAGAAATATTTTTTAAAAATTGTCAGCATTTAGGAAAAGTAAAACTATGAAATTGATATAGTTTAACAGAAAAATGTGTGAATATAGAAACAGTTCAAGCTACATTTTTGTCCAATAATATTATTAGAAAAAAGAAAACAACAGAATGCAGCTTAATTTTTAATTTATTTAAATTCTAATTTTAAAAAAAATTAAAAACCCTCTGAGGGCATATTTACATCCTTCATTGTGTATACATACCAAACAGCTCTAGGCCAAACAAGTCTGGCTTGCATAGTACCATAACACACATTCATCTTTATTATTAGTAGAAATTAACCAGCTATTGAAATTTCTCATTTATATTAGCTGTAAATACAAAAATTTTGTAGGTATTTATATTTTTTTTACAATATTTAACTGTCAAAAAATATTCTTTGAGAAAAAATAATTTATAGAGATAATCTAAATAAATAATTTATAGTGGTAAGATCTAGAATTGCTTTAACATTTTATAGAGAAAATACAAATAAATTAATGAATAAAATGTTTTACTGCATTTTTTAAAATTTCTCTGAGCTTTATTTTTCTATGAAAATATAAGCTTTGAACAATCAAGTAATTCATTCTTTTAATTCTTATTTTTCAATTTGTTGAAAAAGTATATACATGGACTTGCACCTCCTTACAACTATTTGAAATTTTGGTCTCTTTAAACACTGGATATCATATATATATATATATATACTTAAAGAAAATTATTTATTTTTATCCATCTGGATAGTGTATAAATTTATAATGAATTGATTTTTTCCATTTACATTAAATTTTTTGTGTTGTAATAGTTTACTATGCAAATATTTACTCTAATAAATAATTTATTATGATATAATATGAAAATACTGTGCATTTAATTTAAATCATAGACTGAAGTGGCTCATGATTTGCATGTTTAGAAATCTTTTCTGATTGCTATGAATTAATTGAAAACTAAATAAATCATATGTATGCATATAAACTTCAACTTTTTTTCCCCTCTTGTAGGTGAAACTATATGCATTATCTGAAGAAAAAAAATCTTTACTTAATCAACTCAAAGCAAAACAGGTCTGTTCTACTTCTGAAAAATTGCCTGAAGGTGAAAAACACCTTGAGAGTCAGTTAAAGCGCTTAGAAAATGAAGGTATTATGTCTCCTACTTTAAGTAGGAAATGTCTTTCTAATAAATCCAGAAAAGATGATGTTCTGGCTTCTCCTGGTATGGCATCATGGTTAGATGCTAATATAACCAAGAAAAATTACATTGAAAAAGAAATAATATCCCACTTAAATGTTAATGATGTAAAAAATATCTCATCACCACAATCAAAACCTGTAAAAAATGTAGCTACTTCTTGCTCAGTGTTAACTAGAGACATTGGAATTGGTTATGTTCCTAGTAAATACAAATCTGTTGCTGTTGGTAGCGATGTCTCCTTTAATGACTTATTAAATTCATTAAAAAACAAGAAAAACTTTGATAGATGTACAAGTATGTCATCTGAATCTTTAGAAAGTGATGCAGAATCTCTTGCAGGATCAGATGAACCATCTAGATCCTTCTCTCAGGCAAGATTCCGTAAAACAGTTTCTAATAACAATGCATCTAACATTCCAGTCAAATATTTTGTAGCTACTTCAACTAATACTGACATTAAGTATTTTTGTAATAAATCTATAAATACTGAACAATCTTTTTTTAAATCACCTATTAAAGAATCTACTGACCGAATACTTAAGCATAAAAGTATCTCTGTTTCTCCTGTTGTCAGTACAAAATTTGTGCAAACTTATGAAAAGACAACTTTACGAAGTGTTGGTATGCAAACATTAGATATGAAATCTAAAACTCAGGAGACAGATAGAAAGCATGTTAAAACAAAAGATGCTGGAGTTGGTGATTTTAATGTTAATGACATACACTGCTTTAATTGTAAGAAGATGAAAATATCCATTGGTGTTGGAGATTTCAGTTTAAAGTCTGTTGTATGTGATCAGTGCTCATCTCTTCAACCCCATTCTCGTTCATTGGTGTGCAGTGAAAATTGTGAAAAGTGTGTGCTTCGTCAAACAGAAACTATTGGTGTTGGAGATCAAGATATAAATAACATTGTATGCCAAAACTGTGAGCATATGAAATCTGAAATATCTAAAAAAGTAGAAAAGCATTCAATTAGTACAAATACAGCTGATGACTTTTCAAGTAACTTAAGTCTTTCAAAAAGGGATATAAATATTTGTGATAAATGCAGTGCTACAATTCAGTCTGTTGCTCAAGGTTTCGCCTCAGGAACTTCGGAATCCAAAATTCCTAGACCTAATCTTAAATCACCAGGAAGTGCTGGAAAAACCAATCACACAAAGCTTGCAAAACTTAAAATTCAAGTTGGGAAAACACAAAAATTGGAAAGTTCTACGACTAAAGAAGTTACTCTCAGTTCAGAGAAGAAAATTATATCTTCAAAAAGGTAAAGATGCTTGTTTTTAATTAGTAATTTATTGGCATGCTATGTTAATAAATATTTGTATTCAAGAATTATATTTTATTCTGTTTCATTTAGTTCATTTAATATAGTGGTTTGTTCTGCAAAATTACATTTTACTATGATATTTTGTGTCATAGTAAAGATCTCTATTTATATACAAATTATTAAAAAAAATTTTTTATCTGTTTATGCTTAAGTAATTTTTAATCAAGTAGAATTCTAAAGACTGATGTAACATTCTTTATAACAATAAAATGAATATTTTTTTTTTCTGTAGCAAGTAATACAAAAATTAATGATGATGACTAAGGCTAGATTCCATTAATTAATTGAAGCTTCTTAATTTCTGCATCCATTGTTTCTGGCCTTTATTTTGGTTATTGCAGTGTATTTTATTCCTTTCAATATATTAATAGCTTCTAATATATTACATGCAGTATTTCTTAAAACTTATTATTATATGTGATTTAAAATTTTAATTGGTTATATTAGTCAATAATTGGATCCTTTTTATTCGTATTCACTCACGAAGATTCTGTATTCTTTAAGTTTAAAAAATATTATTAATTTTACATATATGCCTTACTGTGTTATGTTTCTGAATGTATAGTTGCATGATTATGTTATTAGTTTTATAATCATCTCTAACATTGTGCTTGAGCTTAATTTGATGGTTTAATCTTTTTGAAACATAAATTTTGAAAGATTCATCAATTATTTTTCAAATTTCCTGGTTTTTATAAATATTAAATTTATATGTGTAAAACTTCAATGTTCATTTTTTATTATTTGACACATTACTTATTGTAAAGGGAGGTAGAACAGATTGCTATACAGGATTAGTGATTAAGTTCCCAAAATTTTGATGGGCTTAAAATGTTTGCATTCCCTCACATATAGAGGTATTGTAATCCTCAGGTTACGGCATGTTTTTCAGTCATGTTTATTCAGCAGTTATTTTATGAGCGATTCATAATTCACATCTTCTCATTTAAGAGAATTTTCTTCCAAAAATTTTTTATGTTTTTTTTTTCCTGTTTACTTATCATGAAATCTAGAAATTTACTCCAAATATATATATATATATATATAATATATATAAATGTTAACAGCCAAAATTTTGAAGTAATTTGGTGTAGGTTTTTACAATTGTAAGTAAAATCTTCTTGGAGCAAATTTCTGCAATAGAATTTGGGGTACATTGATATTGTTACTTAGATCTGTATCAATATATATATATATATAAAACTTATTACCCCTTTCATTAATTGGTATTCTCATATGAAAAGTTTTTTGCATATGATATTTATAAACCATTAGCTTCAGCTGTTGAGAATAGTTTTTTAGAAGCAGTAACGGAATTTATCTTACTATATGAATGATGAATTTATTAAATATAATTAGTTAATACAAAATTCTAGAATAAGGTTATAATATGTAGATGTTTTATGTAAATTTTTTTATAATTTAATCATTTAGTTTTTTACCAATTTGGATCAGACGAGAGAAATGAAAAGGTAAATGATTGATGCTAAATCTCAATCTTTTTTTTTTTTTTTTTTTTTTTTTGTTATGGTCAGCATAATTTTCAGAGCAGAAGCAAAATTCAGATACAATTCAAATTATTTTTTATGTTTATATGATAATATTTTTTGGATTCTGGAATGCAAAATATGATAAATTTTTATTGGAAAATTAAATGTGCACAAATTATCATAATTATAATCAAATTATGTTTATTTGGATTTAAAAACAATAGAAAACATTTTGTACTTTTTAAAAATCATTCTGAGCATGTAGCCTTGTGCAATTTGCTCTATTTATATCTTCATTTTGTTAGCCTTGATTATTTATCATACATCTGATATTGCAATACCATTTCCAGAAATTTTAACTTTAGAAAATATGTAGTACTTTTCTGATTTTTAAAAAAAAAAAATTTGGAAAATATATAACTTACTAATATTTCTTAATGAGAAAAAATGTTTTATAAGAAAAAATTCTTTTTTATAATTTTTTTTATTTAAACTTAATGCTATTAAATATAAATTTAAAAAGTCAATAATTTTAATTATTGAAACGTACTGGTATCAAGTCATCTACATTTTATAAATCTAAAAACTGTTTATGCAAGAGTATGGACAAATATCATACGGTAACAAATCTGATTTTGAACATTAAAAATAATTCTGACGTGAACTTTTGTTTCATATGTACATATGTTTAATGTACATATGATGTAAATATGTTTTGTAGTACTGTGTATAATTTTTTAAAGTAAAGGTTTGCTAAATGATAATTGGATTAACCATACTCTATGGTTTAAAGAGTTAAAAGTTCACTTCAAGAAACTGATTGTTAATGAGTCCCACAAGAAACTGATTGTTAATAATTTTTGTTGGGCATTGTATACTTTATTCATTTTATTTATTTCTGACTGAATATGGCTTTTGACTATCAATGGCTATAAAGTAACCAATAATAAATGTGCAGACTATTTATTTTATATGCTAGATTTGTAAGAAATAAACCTGCTGTGAGCATATTGAACAATATCTCTAAAATGTTGTTCAATGTTCTGAATGCTTTAAAATATTTTGAAGATAGAATACAATATTGTAGAGTATTTTGTACTGATAGGGATGGATGTATGAAATTTAAGTAATATATTAAAAATATATCAAGAAATTGGGTATCTTCTAAAGTTTTAAAAACAAGTTATATATTACTTTTGATTTTATGAAACGGATCATTGACAAATACTGAGCATGGAAATAGATTCAAATTTTTAAAAATTCTAGTTTTTGAAAAATTTTAAAAAAGCCTTTTGCTAAAATTTGATGCAGCTGATGATGTTCCCGCAATGTCACCCTCTCTGGATGCATTCAGTACTTCTTGAATGTGATGAATAGACAATAAATTACATTTTCAGCACAATATGACAATTGGCTAATGCTCTGCACCAAAATAGATTTCGATAAAAACATTTAAAACTTGAAAATATTTAATTATTGCAAATAGATTGTAATGATCCCTCAAGATCATTCACTGAACTTCTAACCACGTATTATGCTGCATAGATGTAATGATCAAATGAACTGATGCAAGTTTGCAACAGAAGTATGCAACTTGCTACAGGTGAACAGCCTTATCAGTTCCTATATTTAATTATTTGAAATTTTTTCTGGTGTATGAAAAAAAAACAAGAATAAAAAAGAAAACAAGATTTCCATTTTAAATTTATAGTGCTGAATTTTTTGTTTGTTTTATCATAGTTGTTTTTATCATTTGTGCCTGTTCCAAATAAAAACAGTTTTGTCCATTCCATTGTAAATAACCTAGTATTAGCATTTGAATTATTTGCATTTTTGATGAAATTTCGATGATATAAGACCTGCATTTATAAGGACCAAGTATTAACTTAATCAATATGTTAATTTTTTTTTAATTTATGTACTATTTATCTTGAATTTTATTTATAAAATGATTTTTATCTTTGCAGTATTGTTACAAAAACAACCATTGAGAATAAATCATCACCTAGTGCAACAGATCAATCTAAAGAATTTTCAGAACCATCTATGTTAACAGATTTCAATGATCTTCCTGTAATTCCTCATAAGAAGTTAGTGCAGTAAAATTTCTATGCTTTTATTTAATTAATAACATTTGATGATCAATTTCTTTACCAAGTATGTTTATTATGCTTAATTTCAATTAAGTCTCTATTTGCATATTTTGATATTTATGACTTCATTCTGGAAATTTTAATTAATTCAAATAATGATGAACATTTAAGCCATGCTATTTTATTAGTTTGAACTTATTTTGTCCATTGTTTTTATGAATGTCCCCAATCAAATCAGGTTGTATGTCATAACTTTCTGTATCATATAATATGTAATTACTCTTTGTATGTGAAAATTTGATTTTCTTATCACAAACTGTACATTTAATTCCAATATTAAAATGGTGTTTCGCATTGTATATCTAACAATACCTTAGTTAAATTTGAGCATGCTGGTAAAGCATGAATTTGAATAGCATTCATAATTTTTGAGCTTACTAAATAAGTTTCATACTAAAATTAATGCAGTGCTTTGTTTACATATTTCACAAACAATTTAGTGGCACAGTAAAAGAGTGAAATTCATTACAATGTTATGTAAAAATATGAATAAATAAATAAGATCTTCATCCCATGGTTTTCTTTCAGTAATGTAAGAGAAACATGTAGTTTAAATGAATGAGTTAAAATGAAACCACTGTTTTAATTTCTTAATAAAAATTGGTTAAATGAAGAAAATTTACAATTTTATCAAAAATTTAGAAAACATAATCTTCCTTTATCTTTAAATAATGTAAGAGAAACATCATGCGGTTATGATAAATGAACTGAAGGAAAATTACTGTCTTAATTTCATTCCAACAAAGACAGGAAATGCTGTAAATTAAGCTTAAAAATATTTTTTAATGCATTAAAATAAATGAAAAAAATTGGGTGACAAAATTGATTTCATTCAAAAGATAATATTTTGAACTTTAAAAGGGAATTAAAAATTATTTTTTGTGTGTTAATTACCAAAGTTGACACCAAAAAACACGACTATCGTTTGATTTTCAATTAACTAAAGTTCCAATAAAAATTCCAAAACTTGCACTCTAAAGTGGGCATTCCCATCTTCCAGTGTATCAATGTTTGGCAATTCTAAATCAAATGATCAATTTTGTAGGAAGGCCAATAAATGCACATTTGTTTATGTTTTGGGGTGATTTGTTATGAAATGTAATTTTTTTCTTTATATAGGGCAGAATTAAGTAAAGAAGTAAAAGCTGCTTGTAAAGTTTTAAATGATTATCTATTGAAACCTGAAAGAGGAGGAGAGAAAAAGACAGTGAGTATTTCATGGCTGCTAAATGTTTTTTTATAATAATTCAAATATGCCAATTGGTTGCAAGTTGACAAGTTATGTTTTTAATATAATGAAACTTGAAAAAATTCATATATTTATTATTTTATTAATTTAGTCCAAAAATCATTTGTTAAAAATACAATATCTGAAATTTACTACAATGAGGGTAACAAGTATGGAAATTGCTAATAATTTGGGTTTATTGTTTAATATTTTCTCTATTGCTTCATTATAAAAAATTGCTTATATTCTCTTGCAAAAATAAAAGCAATTTAAAATTACTCAATTGTAAGATATTTTGTAAAAATTTCCTTACTTATGATTTTGGTTTTCGTTATTGAAAAATTTAAGGGTTAACAATGATTCTCTTTAAAGTATTTTCATTTGTTTTTATAGTGTAAATTTGAGTAATTCTGAAATTTTTCCATGAATATGAGGAATTCTTTAAAGTATTGCTTAGTATATAAATATACTTTTAAAAATCACTGTAACTAAAGTGACAAGTGATATCCCGTAATAAATATTTTTAATTTTATTTTATACTATTTCTGTAATGAAGCCAAGTAAAAAATCAATACCATATTTATCCTGTGTTTAATATCATATATAAACCTATTATTTTAAAAATTCTAAATAAATAGTTTATATTAAATTTAGAAAGAAATTTTTAGTTTCAGACTGATTGTTATTTAGCAAATAAAGTGATTGGATATTCCATAATTGCCAGAATTTTTCAAATTTTGACTCTGTCTTAAAAAGAGAAAGTAATAGGTTAAACTTTGAAAATAACATTATTCCTTTCTTTCATAGTTTGTTTATATTGATTTTTATATTTAAAAAAGTAGTTATTTTAGTGAAAATTTGGAAAAAAATATTTTTTTTTTCTTTTTTCAATAACATTAGTTATCAAGTTTAACTATCATTCAAAATGAGTGGTTCCGAGTTGCAAATCAAAAGAAAGCAGACCCTCTAGTCATTGAAGATTATTTGGATGCATTTGAAGAATTCTCAAAGCTTCTATTAGGAAAAGTTGTTAATTTAGCAGATGCTAATGTAAGTACTGATATGTGAAGAAAATTTTAAATTCCTTTGCTTTTTATTTAGCTCTAAATGATGTAAATAGAATATTTTATATAGTGTGTTTAGAAAAAAGTAATAACCATTCATCTATTCTATTTCCTTTGAAGATATTAGCATTTGAATCTCTTATAATAATTTTTAATTTAAGTCTACTATTTTTTATGCAAATAAATTCAATTGATCTTTTAAATATTATTTTTCATTAATATGATAAAGACAGTTTTATAGCTAGAAAAAAGCATAATTTTTAAAACAATTGTTTCTATTTATAATCATATTTCATGATTTTGAAATTTATTGAACATTTACTGCAATAATTTTTTATACTAATCCTTTTTCTTTCCCTAAAACTAATTTAATACATTATTTTAGGGTAACACTGCTCTTCATTATGCCATTTCTTATGGAAATTTTGATGTTGTGAGCATTTTAATTGATTCCAAGGTCTGTGATGTTAACAAGAAAAACAAGGTGTGTAACAATTTTATTTGTTCTGTTTTAAGTTGTTTTAGATTGATGTTGCTTAGTATTTTTTGAAATGAATGAAATTTTTTTGTAGAAATATTATGTTGGGAAGATATCATTATTCAAATTTTCTATGTCTTATGTTTTATTTATAGTACATTAGTAAATTTATTTGTTTATAATTTAGATGTTTTTCACTTGATTACAAGCTTTTGTTATTTAGTTTCTACTATTTATATTTTAAGTTTTCATTAATGCTTACATTTATTAATCTTAATGTTTATTATTAATCAGTTTCACAAATTTTGTTTTTTGTGTTTATTGTCAACTAGTTCATTGTCAGTAATCTCAATTGCCAAATTTTATTTTTAGGCTGGATATACTAGCATTATGCTAGTTGCTCTAGCTGATATGAAAAATGATGCCCATCATTATGTTGTTCAAAGAATTTTCAGCATTGGAGACATAAATATCAAAGCAACTCAGGTTTGTTTAATTTTTTCTCTTTGTATATGTTTTGGTCAAAATCAAAGTTAATTCATTTTACAGTTTAAGCATAAAACTTGAAATATTAATCTGAACTGTAAGTAAGTATTTTGTTCCCATCTATATTTGCCAAACAATTCCGAAATCACATTGTAGTTACTTTTTTTAATGAGGAATCTGAATTATATATTTATAAATATGATTTTTTTTAAATAATAAAAATGCATTTTTCTGATTATTTTTGTTTGCTTTTATTAGAATGGACAAACTGCTTTAATGCTTGCTGTCAGCCATGGAAAGAAAGATATTGTAAAAATGCTTCTGGAAGCTGGTGCAGAAGTAAATTTACAAGACAAGGATGGATCAACAGCTCTAATGTGTGCTGCTGAACATGGACACATCGAGATTGTTAAAATGTTGCTTTCCCATCCGGAATGTGATCCAACCATTGTTGACAATGTAAGCTACTTTCCTAATATTTTAATAATAATTTAACATTATAATTTATGAATATTTACATTTATTATGTACTAGTCACCTTTAGTGACCAGCTGGTTTGCCTGGCTTGATGGTTGAAAAAATTACAATTGAACATTTCTTGTAGTTTGTTCTTAATTGCTTCCTCAGCAATGTATTTTTGGAACAAATTTTGATTGATATGCAACACATACTTTAATAAAGGACTTTTATCATTCTATTCATTGTGTTATGCATCTCTCTTAATTTCTGTCATCCCATCCAAAATTTAAAGTTTGATTTAAAACAAAAGTGATTAAATTTTTATTGACACAAATTTACATTTCTTATTGAAACAATTTTAGAATGGACACTTTTTCAAGAAGTTTCATCATTGCCATAACAAGAAATTAATTATAAGCACAACAAAATTTCTAAATGTTTTTTTTTTTAAAACATAGTTTCAACAAGAAATATATTCGTGATTAATTGCTCCAGGCCACCAGCTGGTTTTCTAGAAATATTGGTTAGATTTGATTTCAGATAAATCGTTCAAATTTAACTTAATGTCTATGATTCTGCCTAATTGTCTATTTAAATTGTTTTGCTTTCTACTTATTGTGTGTATGAACATTTTTAATCGAGACAATCCCATGACGTCATAGCTCCATTAAAAATATAAATATCCGGTTCATCTATCTTTTAAATTTCTTGTTATTGAAATTTTTTTTTACCTTATAAACTAGACCGATATTAAATAAAATCATTTTTTTTTAGCTTTCAATGAAAAAGAAAAATAACATGATTAAATATTTGATGAAACAATCAAATGGTTTAAATTTCAGGCCAACATTGTAATCTGTTGGTGGAAATTGAGCTAAAAGAATTACTTTTAAAAAAATGCCAAAATGTATCAAAAAATTGCATAACTATTATATTGATAAAAGTAAAAAGACATTTTTTTAAAAAAAATTTTGAAACATGTAAAATTTATTTTTGTGTATTAATACTTTTGGCAGTTATCATGGAAAAAACACCAAAATTCAGCATAATTTGTAATTAGTCTGAAAATTTGCTGCAAGGTACATGTTTTCATTTCCAAGGTATGTATATGCAGTCTGGTAACTTTAGGTCAAATAGTTTGATTTTTAGAGTGCGAACACGCATATGCATCTTTCAATTTAGTAGAGATAAACAGTATTTGTTCAAATTCTCTTCCCAGTTTAATCTTATCCCCTGATAAAAATTTAAAACTTGATTTTGTGAACATTGTAATAAAATGCCAATCGCTTTTAATCCTTTCCCTTTTCCCAAAAGCCATGAATAATGTGTTGCTCATAAAAGAGATTTCCACTACCTCTTTCCTATATTATCAAGTTTTTTAAATGCGTATTTTCAATCTTTTTTATTATATGTTCGTTGCACACATTCTTTATTGTCATAACAGATAATATTAACATTGAAATGGTTTAATGAAATATTCTTTTATATGTTTATGTGTGCAAAATTCCTTTTTAGTTATCTGCCTAAGCAAATGAACTAAGAAAGTGTTACTCATATTATTTTAAAATTAGAATTATTGAATATCAAAGCTCACTTGAGTGAACTTAAAAGTTATTTTGTCAAAATAATACACTACTTGGAATTATTGACTTGGTCCATTTTAAAATCATATGCTTAGATTGAATTAAAAACTTGCAACATTTTAAAAAGTATGAAAATATTTGCTGCAATTTTTATATTATAATTATATTAAATAATTTAAGTGACAAAATATATGTTGCATTTTGTTAAGGATGAATGCAATGCATTAACCATTGCAATGGAGGCAGGACACAAAGACATTGGCCTTTTGATCTACACCAACATGAACTTTTCTAGGGGTAGTTCTCCCGTGAGTATAAATTAAAAATTTTAGTGATTAACTTTTGTCAGTTCTTCTATTTATGTTAATCTATTACATATTTTTTGAAAAATTATATTTATCAGAATATTATAATTTATATTTATTGTTTTTCATTTGTAATATTGGTGCCATAAATGCTTTATCTTGCATGTTTTTGTATGACTTTTTTTCTTGTTGGAAAATCAAAAGTCTTTCTCAATATTTTTTTCTTACATTTTTTTTAAGTACTACTTTTCTGATAAAATATTTAATGTGTCACATTTTAAGTGTATATATTTTCCCCCTTTTAATCAATTTTTATCATGTTTAAAAGTATGAAACTATAAAACTATTTCCATTACAGGTAACTCCGGTATCAAATGAGAATGGTATTACTTAATTTGAGAATTGTGGGAAACTATTTGCTATATTTTTTTTTTATTTATTTAAACATGGTTTAAGAAATAAAAAAAAATCTCTAATAATAGAGAGTGGAAGAAGTTCCTTTGAGAGCTAAAGATAATTAATTTTAAATCTAGATTATACTAGTGAAATTAGGAACTGTTGGTCAAATGAAAAAAAAAAAATGCTAATCTTTTACTCTAAAAAGCATAGAGAATAATCTAGATTTATATTATCTGGATTATCTGACTAAGTTCCTTCATTTGAAAGAAGTTAAAATCTTATGAGAGAAGATACATAATTATTTGATTATGAAAATTTCCCTGCTAAATAAAACATTTTAAAATAACATTTAAATAAACTGGTGATAAAAGAAATGGTGAGTAGAATTAATAAAAGTTAATAAAAAATAGTTAATATGTATGAATATGTTTCACTTCTGGCGAAAATCGATGTTATTTTTCAGATAATGATATAACTGTAGGCTTCTTTTCTCTCTACTTTAAAAAAAAAATTTATCCTCTTTTTTTCATTTTCTTTACAGTATTCTACTCTAAAGTCACGAAAACGTTCGACTCCACGATCAACACCTACACCCAGAACTCCAACCCTGCGCTCTCCTCTTCCAAGGTCTGTTGCAATATAATTCTTTTCATGCAACTTCTGTTTTTTTACTTTTTTTTTTAAATTGTGAACACACTTTTTTTTAGAAGTAAATATACAAGTTATTTTTCAAAATGTTAATTTATTATGTATTTATGAAACATTGTTATTATTTTAATTTCGGAAAACAGAAAATAATTAATAGTTAAGAATTACATACTAAATGTATTGGCTTTTCAAAGAAAAGTAATTAGTATTTCTTCTCATTTAGACAATTATTCTAATTTTTAATTTTCCTTCATATATTTTTTAATTATAGGTATTAATTAACAATGTTTAAATTTTTAAAAATAGAAATTATATTTACAATACTGTTTAGGAATTGCTATTCTTGCTATTAATGTTTCTTCTTTTTCATAATTTTTTAATTCTTATTTGACCATTTAAAATTCTTTACAAGGTTAACATGAAAAATAGTGTTTTTTCCTTTAGAGATAAAAGGTTTCCACTTTGTATTTGCAGTTTTTAATCTTTAATTTCTAGCAAAATTTGTTTATTTCTAAAAAGCAGATCTCTTAAAAAAAATAATAAATTCAGGGACTTACTTTTTTTATGAATGTGTTTTTTTAAGATATTTTGGTCATTGTTTAAAATATATGAAACTTTTTTTCATAAAATATTCTTTTTAGAGTGTTTAATTACAATTTTTTAGTGAAGAATATACTCAAAGATTGAGTAAAGCAGGAAATTCCTCTTACTGAGAGCATATCATTACTCTGTTTTCATAGAATAAATTTCATTCGAGATTGAAAAAAAAAAAATCCTTGTAAAACTATATTTTTTGTTAATTTTTATTAATATCCAATTTATTTTTAATACTTTATCTATAAAAAGTTGATACAGGGTGTCCCAAAAACCTTGACTGCAGCTTTTATTCCTTAAATATTGATCATAGGCATATACTATAAATTACAAAATTGCGTAAAAAAAAAAAGGTGCAAAATGTTATGAAATCGATTAAAATTTTCAGGGGATTAAACTTTAAAAAATACAAAATTTAAATTTTTATCTGGACCCCGTACAAAAAAAATTTCCCAATGAGTAAAATGTGCCCCATCCTCTAATGAGTCGCCATGGCTTAGTTGGTTAAAGCGCCAGTCTAGTAAACAGGAGATCACGAGTTCGAATCTCGTTGGTGCCTTTCATGCAGAAATCTGGTAAATACTTTTAAAATCGGCACCAGATGAAGATTGTAAACGCTTTCTGGTACATTAGAAGGAAGATATTACATGACGTCCTCAAAATTGAACCTGTTTCAGAATTTATCAGAAGAACATCAATTTATCTCTTCGACAAACTACCTCAGATTTGTAACAAGTTACTTCAATTACCTGCATACGATCCTGCTATATCCAGCTCGAGGAAGAAACCGAGAGCTGCGATTGATAATGTTTACATAAATTTTTTCTTAGTTAAAAAACTGAGAACTAATTAACTTTATTACCAATCTGGAGGATAAAATTTTCAAAACTGTACTTGTTTCGGCCTTAAATAGCTGCGATGAGCTATATGCGTGAAATTTCTGGAAATGTTTCAAAACCAACTATCAAAATTGTTAGAACAGTCCCTATAGTTAGAAAGACACGTGCAACGTAATTCCATTAAATTCTATATTTACCGCATAAATAATCTAAATATTATTTTTAATTAATTATATCAGAAAAAAAATGACTTACCAAATTACATGACGTTAGAGCTTTATTGCGCTCGACTAAACTAGTTTCAATTAATTTTAACATTCAATGAACTACAAATTAAAGTATTCTATTCCAAATTATGATGTGCAGGTGCTCGTGATCACTTTGTCACAGCACGGAACTCTGAAACATCACCACGTTGTTGTTGCCATCCTCTAATAAGGTCATATACGAAATTTCTGCAATTTATCACAAAGTCTCAAAGATATGAAACTACATAAATGCTGACTTAAAAAAAATACTTTTCATTGCCTGGATATGAGTTCTCAAAGATTAAAAATCATGTTGGATGTTCATGTTTTAGGGGTTGTACAGAAATTAGCAAAGAAAGTAATGATTGAATAAATAAATAATAATCTTGCTATTTATTGGTTCAAAATTATTAAAAATTTGTAGAAATAATAACTTAAAGGAAACATTACTTTAATGAAAGATTACATAATATTTTTTACAAGCTCATTAACTATGCTATTTTTAAGTTATATTCTGAAATGCATGATATAAAATTTTAAAGTATTTTTCAGGAAGCATAGATTTTAAAATTTGTATTTAAAACTACAGATATGAAGCATATTTAATTTTCTTATGATGCATTACTGCTTTGTGACATCTGCACTGAAGCTCTAAACATTTGCATTTTTATTTGTGATTGATCCTTTGCCAACTTTGTTTTAACATATATTTGAGAATTTTCGTGATAAAATTCTGAAACTTTGTACATTACCTTATTAGAAGATGGAGCACTTTTTACTCATTGGAAATTTTTTTTGTTCACGGTCTGTATAAAAATTTAAATTTTGTATTTTTTAAAGTTTTATCCCCTGAAAATTTTAATCGATTTCATAACTTTTTGCATCTTTTTTTACACAACTTTGTAATTTACAGTATATGTCTGTGACCATTATTTAAAGAATAAAAGCTGCAATCAAGGTTTTTGAGACACCCTGTAATTTATATATATATATATATATAAAATCAATGATTTTGATATTGGTTTCATATGTGAATGAAATGAAATTTTCATTAGTAAGTGGAAGGAATTTGCACTTACTAATTCATAATTTTACAAATTATTTATAAAAATAATGTTCTTCATAATTGTATGAATATCTTATGTATATTTGTAATCCTATCCTATTTTCCATTATTTATTTATGTTTTACATTTCTCCATTGGATTGAAACTATAAAAGTGTAGTGGCAAAGTTTTGATTTCGAAATTAGAATTGGAAAATTTTAAATTTTTGCATTGATTTCAATACAGAATGTTATGTATAGTGAATCTTTTGCTTAGTCAGTCCATCATTGTCAAATATTCTATTGTGAGGTATGAATGTTTTGAGATGAACTTTTGTGATCTGCATAAAATTTTGTTCTTTCAAGTATAAATCTAATGATTTAACTAAACTAAATTTTTAAAAATTCAAGTTGCTTAAAATACTTATATTAATTCTGTTTCATATGAAGTGTGGACTCTCAGTTATAAGACTCCCAAAGAAAGTTAAAATTTGCTAGAGATTATTTTGTAATTCTTTGTCATTTGATTTATTTATTCTTTGTTATTGTCTTTTCTTTTTAAGCCCTTCTGCCAGATCAACAAATTCCATTCCATCATCATTCCAATTTCCAATTTGAGTGTGGAATAAGAGACCAAGAGTAACACAAAGACTAAAATATATTATAGCAGCTGCATTGTGCCAAACTTGTGATATATCTTTCGATGGAATTTTCAAGTATTATCAAGATTATACACTAAGCATTTAAGTTGGCATTTATTTTTAGAAAATATGCCTATATATATATTTTTAAATGATTGGTATTATTTTGATTAAAGGTTGTTTGTAAAGAGCATTCCATTTTTACAAATAATTGTTGTTTATTTTTTCAAAGCAAAAGAAAAGGTATTTTTCTATAAACTTTTTAATGTTGAAGCAGCTAGTTAGTATATTTGTCAGACGTGGCATGTATATAATGCTTAGTATGAATTTCAAAAAGGAGTATTTTTATTTGTGGCTGCCAGAATAATCTGTATAGATTATCACCTTGAAAAATTGTTAAATCATAGCAAATTGTGATAAAAAAAAAATTTGATGCAAAAAAACACTTAAGAAATTTATTATATAAGTTTTGATCATAATAAATATGAATGATATTGTCTGAATACAACTTGATTCAATCTTTTATTGTATTCAAGCCTTTCTTTTTCTGTTTTCTTTTCTGATAAACTCTTACATTGAGTTTCTTTTAAAAGTTATGTTGTGTGTGCAAACAAAATTATAATTTTATGCTTGTTTTGTATATTTGGTTAGTATTGAAATGGAAAAAATGTTTAAAATAGGACAGGGACTTATAGCACTAGTGTTATTTATTAATAGACAATTAATAATTGACCATATTTTTGGATTTTTTGGAAGAAAATAACATTTTTTATCTGGGATTCTGTATGTGAAATTTTTAATAAAGATTTACCTACACTATGAAATATGCCTTCAGTTTTATTTATTGCTATCATATACTGCGGATATGCAATCTCTCTCTCTCTCTCTTTGTGTATGTATGTATATATCTATCTGTCTATCATCTATATATATATATATATATATATATAGAGAGAGAGAGAGAGAGAGAGAAAGAACCTCAAAATTTTATGAAGTATTCATGTCTTAACTATAATTTATTGCAGACCAAAAACAGCATCATTAAAATAAAATAAAACTGACACTGTGTTTTATATTTAAAATTTTGAAGATGAAAGTAGGCTGTATGTAGCTGGACAAAATAATTATCCAGAGTTTTTTACTTATTAAGTTGAAATATGATTAATTTCCTTTTCTTTTTCCCCTTTTGTGATTTATGGCAGAAGTAAGAATAATGAGATATGAAATGAATTTATGATATATATCCTTAGAAGTATGACTTATTGCTGACTTTGAAATTATTATTCAAGAGCTTCTCTTAATTGAATTTACTTCATTGGTTTATTGTTATAGGTATTGTATTTTTGTATTTTGGCTTGGTTTATTGTTATAGGATACTCACAGGGAATCATTTCAAAATCTGTGACAGTTTTTATTAAGAATTTTTTTAATTCAAAAATCTGGAATTTTTCAGTTTGAGCATCTTACATTGAGAAATTTTGAGAACCAGTAAATCAATTTCAAAATCAAAATTAAGTAGACAATTAATTGATAAATAATGTATTTCAAAAGACTAGCAAATAAATGAATATCTTAATACAGTAATAACATATTGGTTATTTTCAAAAGGTTTTTTTTTAATAATTTGGGAATCATTACAATTTTATTTATTGTAGACTGTTAATAATTGCCTTTTTTTATTTGTTTCATTGATTAAGAAAGTCATCTTCTATCTGTAGTTTTAACATCAAATGTTTCTTAGAAGATTTGTTTATATATATAATAAATGAAAGAAACTAAGTGTTAGTGTTGCTCGCAGAAGAATTGTCTTTAAAATAAATTTTTTGCTCTTATTGGTTTTATAAAAAATTTCCATTGCATATTGGATTATGCAAGAAAAAGAAAAGGAGTAATTCTTCATAATGCTCAATACTTATTCTGATATTGGTTATTTTATATACTATTTAAAGATTTAATGGACATTTTAATTTATTTATAGATGTTTTTTTGCTTGTTTGTAATAAAAAGTGATAACTTATTCATAAAATCAACTACAACTTAATAACTTAAGTTGATTGGTTATTAAACCATGACATGTGAAGTATTTTCTAAGCCATATACAATGTTTTTTGAAGGTATTATTATAGGGTAAATACTATTTTCTAGGCTGCAACATGAATCTTGGCAGGTTTCAAATTGAGTAGTTTTTCTGTCACCTTCGACATTCCATTTCATTTTTCTTATGGTAAATCTGTTTTCTCTTTAGCACTTTCCTAAAATAAGTAAAATAGTTCCAATTTAAATACACAAAATTTTTAATCCATTTCATAAAGGATAAAATTGTTAAGATCATAAGATGTTACTGTATTATGAATAATATAATATTATGCATAATTTAATTTAATTATTTGATTAATTATTCACTATGCATCAGTGGTCCTCCCTTCCCTCCAACAAAATAGTTCCTTGATTTTTGAATAATTCCACATTTAATAATTTTTAATTCCTAGTTGAGATATTTTAAATGGTTTATAATTTTCTAATCAGAACTGAGTATGTAAAAAAGAAAAAACAAACAAAAAGATAATAGTAAGTATTGATATATATCCTTAAAAATTTGGAACTGAGTTTGTTTGTTTTGAGTGGTAACTATGAGCATCTTCTAAATGTATTTTTAAATTAACAATGCATTTTTAGAAAGAATTTTTTTTTTTTTTTGGTCATTTGACGAAGGTCACAAAAATTTATAGCAAGTAGCACATTAAAGCATTTCTTCATAAACACCAAAAATTTCATGAATACCCTCAACTCTCATAACATTTCCAGTTATTCTAATTAACATTCTTAGTTTTATGTTCTTGATCTTTAATTTAATTATCTAAAAATACATAGAATTCACTAGTTTTTAAAAAATTAAATTTGACTTTATTGTATAATATTAGATTTTTTCCAGATGTATGCATATGTATTTTATAATTGCAAGCATAAAAAATAATGAATGCAATAAAGAAACCATTCAAGAATTATTTACCAATTCAGTATTTATCTCCTTTAAAGATTAATTTAATTATTGTGGTATAAGAATGCATTCAGCTAATTTTTTTACAGTGATGAATAAAAGTCGCATATGTTTGTAAACATTGAAGTAATGATTATAATTTATATTACATATTTTTTTGATTATCTTATATTTGAATTATCCTGTTTTACACAAATGTGCTTTGTATCAGTCCAGGAGAAAAAACTGCATGACTTCAAATTTTTAAAGATTGCACAAGGTATTGATTCCATGTTTATTTTGTGTATGTTTAAAGATTATCTATGTAAATGTTATTTTTTCTGCTTAAAATAGTAATTCAGCTTATTGTGCTAATCTATTTGTAAATACACATGTTTAAAATTTATTTGAGTTCCTCTAGATTATAATCTAATTAGATTTTTGTCAAATTGAGTGCTGAATATTCTTCAGTGATATTTACAGTGAAAGTTTAGATAATTGAATTTATAAAATGTTTTCAATTTTCAAAAAAATTTAAAAATATTGTTTCCTTCTTACTTTCATTTGAACCCCTCTTGTTTCGAATGGAAGGAAAGCTGTAGCAATGGCGGCCAGGAACATTGCACCAGCCATTAGTCCCATAGCTATTGTAGGATGATCAAATACTAACACCTGAAACAATTTATATTTAATTTATGTTATGTTAATAATATTTGTTGTGTTTACACTTTTTAAAAATATATGATGCTAATTTCAATATTTTTGCAATTCCAAAAAACCTTATAATGTAACTGCAAATTATTACATTTCTAGTTAGTACATTTCAAAGTCTATACTGACTTATTATAGTCCAAGATTTTTATATGTAATGCAATGAAATATAATGAGGAGAACTGATATAATAAATAATTTTTTTTTAATACTTGATTATTTTCAAGTTTTCAAAAATATATGTATATATAATTATATTTAAAATGCAATATTGTTAATAGTCATTTTCAGGGACAAAATCATCCTAAAATTGGACTTTACTTTTATAGATACATGAAAATAATTTGATTGAAACAGTTATTGCCAAATTGAGGAGTGGAAATTATAACTAAAAATTTTAGCCGTGCCTCCTTTTTTTCCATTTTTTTTAAATTTCTAAATAAATATAATTTGAAGATTTTTTTTTCTCTTGTAAAATGTGTTATTGAAATGTACAAAAGAAACATCATAGATTAAATTTTTATTATTAATTTAAATAAATGTTTCTTGCTATTTTGAAAATTGGTAATCATGGGAGAATAGTTTGGGATGAAACAGGGCTCTGAGCTGAAATGTTTTAGAAGCCCTAATTTATATAATATAATTAAATTGAAGTATTGCAACACAAGAGAAACTAAAGATTTTATTTTTAAGAAGTATTTTATTTCTTGCTTATAATTATGAAATTGTTAAAATTTCCCATTCTTGCAAGAAGGGAAAGAAAGTAGTAATTGGTTTGAATGTTTTGATGAATTATCATTCATATTTTTAAAGAAAATTATTAAATGTTCGAGCGCGGTTTATTCGGTGAAAAAATTCCGAAAAGGCTAGGAAAACGATGATTTATTCTAAAAGAAGCATAAGTAACAAGACATTCGCGAGAATAGCTCTTGCGTACGTACGCGAGAATAGCTCTTGCAATGAACAGCAGCACACAAGCAGCAAGTAACAACCGTAACTGTCAACGCGTTCAGAGGGGACTCGCAGAGGAGAGAGATTTCATTCAACTACTCACGTTTCTCGAATCGTCTGCTATTAACTGAGTGATTATTTGTGCTTAGCTCAATTGTATTGTCACAACAGTCTTAACTTAATCTCTCATTTTTAAATGTAGTTTACGAAAATGGCCACAGAAATTTCTGTTACGATCACTACGATTCGAATCATAATGGAACTATCGACAAGATTCTTGTAGTCTCTGAAATCTTGAATTTTATCTCTAAATTTGTTGACAAGGTCGTGGTTCATTGACTCGATATTTGTTCAGCATCCATCAGCTCAGTCTTCCTTATCATATGAGCTACTGCGCATAGATGCAATAGTTACTAATTCGTAACAATAATAAATCCACTAACATTTGCAGTGAAAACATTTAATGCTCTTCTCTGTTTTATTTTCAGGATGTTATTACCGTGATCTTGCTTTCTTTATAATGGTAATTCCAGATTTTTTTTTCCCCGTTGAATTTTATCATCCGTTGGAGGATTTAATATCACCACTTGCTTATAAAATATGCAGATGAACGATTTTCTTACTTTTTATAAATATTAGCTATTACCCGCGACTTCGTTCGCGTGGAAATTTTGATGTGTTTATATGAGAACTGATCAAAATATGACGGTCTGATCAAAATGTAAAATGTTATCAACCAAAGTCTGATATGATATAATCAAGAAACTTGTAACTGATTAAGAAATGTCTACGGGAAAATTTCAACATTTTTATTCTAATACCATAATGTATGCAACATTAAGCTCTGGGATTTGTTGATCGTCATTGTAAAAGCCAATTTTAAGGGAAATTGCAACTTCTTGAAACAAAATGGGAATTTGTTTGGAATAACAGGTATGCGGTTAATTTAAATGCTGTCTCCTTTAGCAGCTTCTGTAATAATGGTAGCTTTTATAATATTACTGCCAAGCTCTCTGATACGAAGCTTGAATCCGTTGCACATTCTTTGTGCGTCAAGATTTCGCATTAGCAGAGCTGGAACGCCGAAATTAAGCTCCAGCTTATGCGAAGATACACCTGTTAACTCTGAGTTGTTGAGAAATTCAACGGTGTAGGCAGTACTATTGTCATTTGCCATCACAGTTTCTATGGATGTGTATAGTTTTGAATTTCCGAAGATCATGTCTAATTTTTTTTTATTATTTTATTGACCCACTCATTCTTTGGTGACAGCACTGCCCTCTCACACAACCATTCTTCATTATTTATATTTACCTCCAAATTGGAAAAGACTTGCATGATAAGTTCATCTTCTGTAGCCACTGGGTAGGAAAATTCTTCTGAAAATAGAATTATCCAATCTGCATCCTCTCCCTCTAAAAAATGCAGAATCTTATTTGCAAAGACACCTGATTCATGGTCGTGTACAGTTGGACGCTCGTAAGATGGGGCTTTTCAATTCTAGACCACAGTGGCGATGCCTTGAGACATGCGTTTATTTCATCCACCGGTATGGCCCTCTCAATAACTGTCAGTGTCTGTCTAAAATCACCTGCGCTCCAAATGGTAACGCCGCCCATCCGCGCCTGGTTGTCGCGGTATACCAGGTTGTTTAATGCCTCTAATGCATGCTTGTTTGACATTGTGCACTCGTCCCATATTATTAACTTGCACTGCTGCAAAAGAACTCCCCGGCCGCTGTTTTTGGTGATATTGCATGTTGGAGTATCTTCGCTTGCAAGATTAAGCGGCAATTTGAAAACGGAATGTGCAGTCCAGCCACCGTTAAGCAAAATTCCAGCAATGCCCGAGGAAACTAAAACCTGAGCTATATTGCGGTCCTTGCGGAGTTGGGCTAGCAGAGATTCAGCGCAAACGTCTTACTCGTAACCCCTGGTGCGTGAAGAAAGAATAATCCCTCCTCCCCACTATTACTCGATGCAGAATCGTTTCGTAAACGAGACGATACTTGGGAAGTAATCATAGTGTCATTTCATTAAAGTGCACTTCTAAGACCGCGGTGTCGTAGTTTAGCTCCTTCACAATTTCGCTTGATAATTCTCGTCTTCGCTGCGGTTGGGTAGGCCGAAATCAGCTAGACATTTTCCAGATATTTTATCCTCGATCAATACCAAAGCTCCGTTAATGATTAGGTCATTGTGAGCGCCCTCCAACCAAAACTCGATATCTTCTTATAAAGCATCCTTGTATGTATCCCGTAGCTGGAGGAGGTTTGACAGTCAGCAAGTGCTCACTAAAATTTTGACAGGTCTTTAAGCTACTTTCATAGTCCGAGCTTTATTACTCCTCTTCGAAAGATTAGATTTGCGTTTTCTGGGCATTTCGAAAAGATATCAAATAAAAAATTTTTTTAACTAACTTAAAAAATAGATGTACTTAAAGCTATAAATAAATTTATTAAAAATATATAAAAAACAAAATAGAAAATCAAGTCCGTATTTCTCTTAAATCAAGTCTATTTTATTTATCGATCGAGTTTGAGATAGCTGCAACAGTATAATACACATAATTTTTAAACTTTTAATTAAAATGAAAATACAGTCGTCAGCAATAAGAACAAACTGCGCATACGTAAATTTTCAACGCCAATTGTAACGCAAATGCATGAATCTTCTACGCCAGTTGGGGTAACGCAATGCAGAATAGAATAGATTCCTTTATTCTGTTTTATTTTAATTTAAAATACTTCAGAATGAATCCGAAAGATCGATTAATTAACAATTTTTAATTTTAAATGCATCAAACACTAAGAAAATGAACAGAGTCATTTGAAATAATCGATCGAAAATATGTTAAGCCTTGCCTCTTCAGCGTGGGAAAGAAAAACAACTGAAGCCCTACTCATTTGGCGGTGGGAAAATAATGACTTTTGGCGGGAAAGTTAATTTTTAATTAATAAAAAATAAACCGGAATAGATATTCCTATTCCAGACTATTTTTTTTGAAAGAATTATTAAAATTTTGCAGTTGTGTGAAAATGCGTAATTGCTATTTTTTTGAAAACTGATGCAATTACTCACTTGCGATACATATGGTACAATAAAGCCTGCCATTTTGCTGAAAAAATTGCCAAACCCGAAGCCAATTGCGCGAAATGTCGTTGGGTATACCTAGAAAGAATAAGTATAGTTAATTTTTTTTCGTTACATATGGCAAAATTTCAGTTTTTTTTTTCTTTTTTTTCCGTAAAATGTTATCAAATACTGTACTTCTTTGTTATTAGTTGTGTATAAAATATATTTTCAAAATTAATGTCGTCATTTCAATATTTACACTGTATGAAGGAAAGATATATAAACTAATGGTGATTTATTAAAAATATACAAAAGGTTCATTAAATGCTTAAATAATTTGTTCGTTAATTATTATACTAAATTTAAATAAATATTAATTTATCGCTTAATATTAGTGTATCTGAAGTACATTAATCAAAAATAGCTGAAAAAAAAAGAATTACTTTTCAACAAATATGAAGCTGTCATTAATTAACGAGATAACTTTATCTTTAGCAATAAATGAGAAATGTTATTTTATGCTTTCTAAACCTACAGAAGTCGCACTTACTTCTAATGTAACTATGTATAGTAATTGGAAAACAGCATGCATGAGTCCTCTAGTTGCAAACAGTACGAGAAGAATCACAATTTTGCTGCAACAGTAAGTTCACAAATCTAGTTTTAACTGAGATCAATTTAACATTTATTTTTATTATTGCAAAGTCTTAAAATTTAAGCATCCTATTCAGTGAGAGCAAACTATTTTGTGAGCGAATTCATAATTTCACTACTTTGCATAAAAATGTTCTTGAAGGTGAAGAAATTCAACATTTAAAACTTAAATGCATATTCCCCCCTCCCCTTCTTCTTTTTTAGAGCAAAAAGCAAGTTGAATGTTGCAAAATCATTTTTAAATTTTTTTCTCTTTGCGTACCTTTTCTGGGGGGGAAAATACATATTTTGTGACGCCATTGCTATTATAGGAATTTAATTAACAGATTAAATTATTACAACTAATTGGAAATTCATTGAAAGATTTTTATTCAGAACATTTTAAAAGAATATTTTTAATTTAAATTACTTTACCGAAATAGAGTTTATGCTCATATTTCAAGCGAGATTTTTTTTTTATAGGTATTGAATTTCTGATGTCCATAAAAAGTTCAGAATTTTACTTCTAATTACGAAAGTTATATAAAAGTCAATTTAATTCTGTTAAAAGATTGATTTTTTTTATCGCAATTTTTAGTGCCCTCCCCTCGCTTCCTCGATATAATATGCTGCTCATGTCTCTAACTACACCTTTGCATTATAAACCACAGTAAATATTGGCTTTTTATGTACATTTTTAAGGTAAGTGTGATCAACGATTTAAAGTAAATATGGTTTACAATTAAATGGAAAGGATTTTTTAGGATATTGATACAGTTACAGAAATACTGATTTTTTTAGTGCTTCGGCGAAGTACTTTTTATTGAAGATCACACTTTTCTCTTTCCGAAATCGCTTTCTATTTCTTCCTAAATGTACTAGAAAAACGTTGCAGTGATTATAATACGCTTTGTCTGTATCAAAACCGAAAGTAGCATCCTAAAATTGAAAATAACCTTAAATTCGTAATATTTTGCAATTTTCTCTGACTCTTTATATAGAATACGATAAAGGATATTTATAGTGTGAATTTTGTGAAAAAAATGAAAATGCATTCGGTATAATATATAACAAAAGGGTGAAGCTCTCCTTCAAAAGGTGAAAAAAAAAAAAAAAAAAAAAAAGCTGAATTGTAAAGGAAAATTGATCTTTCCTTACATCGAAAAATTGCATAATTACTACGGAATTATGATCAGTAGTAACAAAGACAACTTAAAAGATATGCAAGGTTCTATTATTGCACGATTCCTTCATTGTAACATCGTCAATGCCCGAAAGATATTTAGTGGTTAGCGCAAGTATCATGGAGCTAAGTCATTCAAGGATCAAATGACAAGACCCTCACAAAATATAACGGATATGATAAGGCCTATTTTTAAAAGGTTATATAATAAAAAAAAATTACGGTTTTAGTATCTGCATACAAAAATACAAAATACAAATGAATATTTCAATGAAATATTATGGGATGCCTGCAGCATTTTGTATAATTATAATAAATGCAGCTAGAGTCATTTATACGTCTGCTTTTGTTTAATTAAGATTATGAAATAGCATTAGCAGTTTTAAACAGTTTAAATGGAGAATTTGAAGTTACAAGTTAAGTAGATTGCCATTAATTGAAAATGAGCTAAATTCCAAAAGACATTCTTTGCTAAAAGCAAATATTCAGCGAAAGAAACATTTATCCAACCAAATAAGAAACGCTTGCAAAAAAAAGAAAAAGGAAAAGCCCGATATATCGTTGTGGGAATTTTAAACTTTTAATGACATTAGGAACATTTTTTTTTTCAATTAAAGTAAGTCTATTGCTGCAGTTTTCTCAAAACATTGTTTTTCATAAAATTTTTCCTCAATTAACATAGTGACTGAAACCTATTAGAAATATTTGACTGAAACTTACAATATAGATTTCAAATTATATGGGCTATGGAATAGACAAAAGTTTTGCAGTTGGTGAAATACTTTTTCATTTTTAAGCGTTTATATCAAAATTCAATTGTAAATTAATAGAATATATACCAATTCACGTATACTTATCCTCTTAATTCATTTGCATTTTTTTTTTTTTTAGATTTTTATATCATTTTAGAGATTATTATCGCCTGTAACCTGTGTGCAAGGAAAATTATGATAACGGCATTACAATTTGACGCACAATGTTAATAATTTTAGTCAAAGATCATTAAAAGTTATTACAAATCCCCCTGCTTCTAAAATATATATATATATAAAGTACCTTTACATCATTTTCGTGTTTATAACTCACAATTCATCTTAAGAATAATAGAAAAATTTTCAAAGAATTTTGCTCTGAACATAGTCGGTTGCCTTAAAGTACACGCCTCATATTTAGAAACAAAATAAATATAAGAATAAATGTAATAAGAGCTATTTAAATTATTTCTAAACAATTTCTTCTTTCAGGCAGTGAAAGTGCTTGACTTTTAAAATTTCTAAGCGCAATAGACTCCTATACTTACTGAGTTCTAATTAAAAGTAAGAGAAGGAGAAAGCCATTGACCATACAGGATACAGATATCAGCACTTTGCGACCACATTGTTCCGCTAAGAATGTGAAAATCACTAAACCTGCAATTAAATTGAAATAAGATATATTTGTAATATACCGTTTAATGATTTTTGTGAAGCATAATAAATATTAAAATTTAAAGTTGACATCCTTAAATACTAAATGCATGTTACATAAAATACTGTGATGAGAAGTTTTATAGGACGTCGATGGAAAAGATAAGATTTTCGCTTAAATAGATACATGGTACATAGAAGCTCTAACAAAATTTTAACTGTGGAGTTCAACATAAAACTTTGCTAGTTTTTAACATTACTTTAGTTTTTATAACTTTGCCATATGAATGTTCTATTAGGCAAAGAAAAACTGGTAATGTCCTAAAAATTTTAACTTCTGCTTAATTCTTGCAAAATTTATTTCATGAAATAAAAGGAAATTTTGTTATGATTTGTATTATTGTAATAGCATAGGGAAAATATGGATTTTGCCGTTTCTGATGAGATTGCTTATTTCGAAATGTCACAAATTTATTATCATGACGCAATGTGCCGTTTGTGTAAAAGAGAGCATGTTCAGAAATGCTTATATTTTATATTAATAAAGAAGCACGTGTCTTAATTAATTCAACCGAAATAAATATATAAGTGAACTGAAGTAAATGAGCCATGTAATTATTTTTAATTGGATATAAGTTTTTGTGAAGAACTTTTCGGTTCATGTTGTTTAAAAGTTGATATTGTAAATTAATAAAAGTAAAAAGTATTCAAAAGAATCCAGACAAAAAATTTTTTAAAATTGTTTACTCCATGAATTATAGAAACAGTCTTTTTAGGGTAGAAGGTGCGGACGTATGACTAGTATAAGGTGAACTCACAAATATCAAGATTATATTTTCTTCATACATACAACATAATAAAAAAATATTTAAAAAGCCTATAATAATATAAAACAGAGTGAAAATACAAATGATAATTTTTTATACTTTTTTTTTCACTCTGCAGAAAAAGTTCGAACTTGAAACGAAGTCTTAATAAATAATCGAAATGGAAACTAAAATATGTAAATATATCTTATAATACATAGCAACTAAGATCATGGCTGAACTGTCAATAAAGCATCATAAATGGATTTATCGGAATTTACCATTGATTTATAAGCTGTCTATCCGCAATAACTCTTTTCAAACATACAATATTTTAAAAACATTGTTTTTAATAAATTTTAAAACATAACGAAATTTTTTTCCAAAAAAGCAGAAAAGAAAATGCTATCAGTAAGAGAATGGAAATCAAATAAATTGCCTTAGTAAATGCAACACATGCAGGTAAAGAAACTGAATGAAACCTCGAAAAGAAAACATATAGCAAAAAGTGAAAATTTAACACAAAATCAATTCCGCCTTGAAATTTAATTTTGAACAATAATGCAAAAAAAAAAAAAAAACTTTTTGTTTCTGAAATTCTCCGTGCCATCTATATCCTCAAGAAAATGTCATCATCTATACCTCCCTTTTGTTAAAATAATTGGAGGAGAATCCTTCGTAACACTTCCTCAGAAGACGTCAGAATTTTACGGTCGTGCAAAGATTATCTATT
>JAPMOR010009079.1:0-60281 GCA_026543865.1 Argiope aurantia
AATTCATTATCCTTACTATGAATACATTTTATTTTCAATCAAATTCAGTTTATAGATGTCGCATGCTTTTTAGTACCACATTCATAGTGGCAATCTTGACTTGGTGAAATAAAAGAATACAGAATAAACAAAAACACAAATTACAAATAATACCAAATAAGATAAATTATCTTACATGCAATGTTATTACATATTAATATTTAAAAAGTTTTCAAAAATTAAAATTAAATTAAAATTTAATAATGAATTAAATCTTTTGATAAAAAAATATTTTTAATGCCAAATTTATATTTTTTTTATGAATTATGTACCAAATATAAAACCAAAATATATTTCCAAAAAATAAGAGCCAAGAAAACAGATTTTTAAAACGTTTGATCAACACTTAATAGGGATTAAATTAGAAGACTGAGTGAAAAAATTTTATATTTATATTCAATGATTAAAAAAATCTAAATACATTAATAATATATTTTTGAAATTACGTTATTTGATCTACAGCTTCGCCAATGTGAAAAAAACACATAAATCTGAGATGATTATATAACTAGACAAAATGCCAAATGCCAGCGCTCCTTCTTCCCACAAAAAATGTAACAAAAATGATAAATGAAAAATGATCTATGTCAATTTAAGAAATCTATTCCACAATACACTTGAGCAAATATAAACATAAAAAATTATCATATCTGGGAAGAAAAAAAAGTTGTACCTGAAAATAATGCGTCTTATATCAATAGTCCTTCTTCCCTTTAAATAAACCCGCTTCCAGTAGCGGGTAAAAAAAAAAAAAAACACCGAGAAAATTAAGTACAGAACAATGCTGACATATGTCTTCCTTCTGATCACATGTGATCAACTAAAAGCACTTCACACCAAAACCGAAAGAAAATCCTGAAATCCGGATGAAAACAATTCTCAAGCACGACCTATTACAGCTGTTGCCAAATCTTATCTATAAAGAATCCATTCATTTATATTTTAGAGAAAAAAAAGTTGTATGAAACCATTTTATTTTGACAATAAAACTAGGATCATCCCCACAAGGATGTATATTATTAAAAGAAAAAGGTTTTCTACTTTAAAAGATTTAAGTTCCCCAAAATTTAATAATTTAAATGAATCCTATAGTAGTGTCTTCGAATTCTCTCTGTGGATTAGTGCCATGCAAAAGAGAGTTGTTGATTGATAAAGGTTCTGGTAGATATTTGTTTAAAGGTTCTGAAAGATATTTGTTAAGCTTTCATTGAATTTAAAACTGTATTGTTGAAAAATTTTCAAAATTAAAACGTGTGGACTTTGGCAAAGATAAGTATAGTATAGTGACTTATTATTGACATTCGGAGTCAAAATTGCGATTTCTGATTCATTGGAATTTATCGTCGAAACAAACCCTCATGAGGATATAAGGACTGAATGTGTAAAATATCTTCAGTAATTACTATGGATGTGATATGAGAGAAAACTTCATTTGCGATTATTTACATAGAAAGTTTTACGAAAGCATATTTATATCGAGAAAACGAAATTTGAATTAATTACATTTGAGTGGAGTTGCAACTAGTATGACGCTTACATAATCTCCCACTTTGTAATTTTATGGAGTACCTGAAATTGCAACAAAAGTAAAAATTAAGTCTATTGAGAATTTTAATACGTCGACCAGCTTTACTGACAACATCAGGAGTACTTTGATTATATAATCATAATCTTCACTGGAATCTTGATCTGAAACAACTGTAGTTGCAGAAAGTTGAGTGTTTGTATCTTTATCCTTTTGCTGAGCAATGAGTGGTAATTTTTCAGAACTACTGATTTCCAATGAATAAAGTCTCTAGAATTGTCTTAATTTTTCCTCTTGAGCTGCTCTTACTCTGGCAATTCTTGAATGTCCATCTGCTTCAGGGAAGACTTCAGTTACGATTCCTAAGGGCCAGTAAAGGCGTTTTCCATCAGTTTCAAGGAGAATTATGTCTCCAACATTCAATGATTCATCTCGGTTGTGACGACCTTTATGCACTAAGATTGCTAAGAATTTGCTGCGAAATCTCGTTCTTAAATCATGCTGTAGTTTTTGAATAAAATTTAATCTTCTATTTAAGCTTTTACTGTCGATTTCGTCTAAATCAGTTGTATCACTACTAGGAATGCCTTGCAAGAAACAAGCAGTTGTCAATGGCCTTATACCTTCTGAATTATCTTCAATATATGTGAGTGGCCTGGAATTTATTGTAGCTTCACAATCACAGATAAGAGTTTCCAATTCTTCATAATCAATACTCTTTAGGCCCAAAATTCTCCTTAGCATTTCTTTTAGCATGCGGATCATCCGCTCCCTCCATTCACCACACCATGCAGCAGTTGGAGGGTTGAAATTCCATTTAATTTTCTTGATAATGGAAAACGACATGATCTTCTCTAGATTTTTCAAGACATTACTTTAACCAATGAAGTTGATGCCGTTATCAGTGTAGATTATGTTAACTGGACCTCTCTTAGCAAAAAATCTTCTTAAAGCTATTATAAAGGCTCCCATGGACAAGGTTGAATAACTCAAGAACAGCCCTATAAATGGCACAGGTAAAAAGGACAATCCATATCTTTTCTCCTGAATGCAAAAACAGTGGGCCTAGTAAATCAATCCCCGTGACTTCAAATGCTGCAGTAAATTTTATTCTATTTTTAGGAAGAGGTGCTAAAGGCGGCTCAGTGGGTTTGGCTTTAAATCTTTTGGAAGTAATATAATGAGAGTTTATTTGTTTTGCCATTCTATTGACAGAAATAATACAGCAATTTTCCCTCAAATTGGAAATTAGAGTTCGATTTCCGGCATGCTGCAACTCACAATACTTGTGTTGTATTAATCGACGAATAATTTCACCCGGCAACAGTATTGGGCATTTAAAATTCTTTTCTTCATCTCCCAGTATGAGCTTAATTCTATCTTTAAGAACATCGGAATCATATTTTAAAGTTTGCATATTTTTAAATGCTTTCATCTTGCTTCCTTCAAAACTTTCCTTTTGAATTAGCTTTAGCAAACAGTTTTCAGTTGATTGGACTTCTTCATTTTAATGAAACGTAGTATCCACGCCAGCATTCTTAAAATCTTCGTATATTGCCAGAAATAAAGTAGATTGTCAGAAAAGTAGCTGATTCATGCTCCACATTACTGACTATTGTTTTCCTTTTCTCCGATTTAACTAAATTTTCATCAATAATTTGTTTCTCAATCAAAGGCCAGAATTCTTGTGACTTTGATAACCATTCTGGATCTTCTCACCACTTGTTCTTCAATAAAATCTTTGCATCACAACCTCTTGAAAAAAGATATGCTGGATTCATAAGACCTGGCACGAAATGCCAATTATCAAAATTGGTATATTTTCTTATTTCAGTTATCCTATTTATTACAAATGTATTCCAAGAACTAACCCGTTTAATCCAAGTTAAGACAACGGTCGAGTCAGTCCGAAAGTATACTTCATTAAATTTTACCTCATCTGTCACCTGGCAATATAATTGGGATAATATAAGAGCTCCCAACAGTTCTAATCAAGGAAATGTAATTTCCTTTTTTTGTGACACTCTATTCAGCACGTAAGAAAATACATGCGGCATAAGAGACTTCACTGGCGTCACTGAAACAGTGAAGACTTATCTGACAATCTTTAAAACAATTCGAAATGAGTCTTCTTGGAATTTTGCAATCTTTTAGCAGATTTACATGTTTGTACCATGCTAAAAATAGAGATGCATAATCCACGATTTTTTGAATAACAAATAATTTTGCTATTGTTATTTTTAAATATTTGTTCCAAATATCTGTTATTTCAATCATATTATTAATTAAAAATTATTAATTAGTATTAAATATAAAATTTATTAATTGTCATTAATACTTAATTTACTAATTTAAGTAACGTGATTGAATTAATTTATCTATTTCAGCTTACTTCTTAAATTTGATTTTTTTCTCAAAACTATTTATTTAATTTCTTTATTGGTATAAACCATTTTCTAAAAAAATTAAATTAGATATATATGTCATTTTTCTAAAATATTTGCTTTAGTTATATATTCCACCAATAGATGGCGCCAGTAGTAAGCAGAATAGATGCAATCAAAGTCAGTCATGTTACAAACAATTAAAAATGATCTGTATGGAATAGTGCATCTTGAATAGAGATACATAATCCACGATTTTTTGAATAACAAATAATACTGCTATTGTTATTTTTAAATATGTGTTCCAAATATCTGTTATTTCAATCATATTATTAAATAAAAATTATTACTTAATATTAAATATAAAATTTATTAATTGTAATTAATACTTAATTTACTAATTTAAATAAAGTATGATTGAATTAATTTATCTGTTTCAACTTACTTCTTAAATTTTATTTTTTTTTCTCAAAATGATTTATTTAATTTTTTATTGGAGTGAACCATTTTCTGGAACAGGTAAATTAAAAATATATGTAATTTCTTTAAAATGTTTACTTTAGTTCTATATTCTACCAATAGATGGCGCCAGCTGTAAACAGAATATATGTAATCAAAGTCAATCATGTCACTAGCAATTAAAAATGATCTGTATTGAATAGTGCATCATCATATGCGATCGAATATCGGAAGTCACTCCAGTAAAGTGGAGCGGTGACTTCGCACTTTCCGGTGAAATCACCGCTCCTATAAATTTCAATGATAGGCAATTCAATGATACGATAATTTCAATAACCGGTCCTTTCATTTTTCAATCCATTCACAGATTTCTTTCGAGAACTTCCATTGGGCAGATCGTATCGATTGTTACTTTCCAGTGAAGTCACCGCTCCGGCAAATTTCAGTGATATCGTAACGATTGTTACTTTCTATCATGATCCAAATCTGTAATCGATATATCACCAGTAAGATCGTATCAAGGATTTGAATCACACCCCTCTTTGAAAAGTATTGATCACTTGTATTTGTGACTTTTTGATATTGGTTACGTAATAACCGGTCGTAAAATATTCGTCATCCCTAGCTAAAAATTCATTACATAATTCTGGTGGAAGCACATCATCCCAATTAATTTTTCTTTTCCATGTTTTTTGTAGAATGATCTTTGGAATTAGAATAGTTGAACTCGTAAATCCTATTGGGTCGTAAATTCGTTGAGCAATAAATAATAATGTTCGTTTAGTTATATTTTCTTCTGAAGTTTTAATAGTACTGTTACAAGAAAGTTAATCGTTTTCAGTATTCCAGGAAAGTCCTAGTATTGAAATATATCTCTTTTTTGTTTCCTCTACAATTTTTTCAGAAGTAACCCAACCTTGTAAATCAAATTTGGCTGCAGACATCAGTTCTTTAGCTTCAGAAATAAATTGGACTGCTTCTACCCTAGTTTCTAAACTAGTTACGCTTACATAATGAATAAATATTTTGCAAAATGAGTAAATAATATTTGTCAAATTTATTTATTGAAGTTTGTCAGGAATATGTACAACATCATTTATGTTCAAGTACTTGATCTCTGGAGATGGTTTTAAAATTTATCAGTCCATTCTGTACGATTTTCAGAATACCGAAAATCGATTTGGAAAATCGTACGATCCCTATTAACTTAAGTTATTTTACCATATCTTCTCGAAGTTTTTCGATATTCTAAATACCAGCAAATATCGTGAAGATATCGTAACAATGTTGTTGGGGAGTTTATGCTAGTCAGGATTATTTTGAATTAATAAGGACAAATTCTTGAAATATATCCCAAACCATTTCTGAAACTATTCAGGACTCTTTATACATTTCTCTATACTATTTTAGAGCTCTTTAAACATGTTAACCATTATTATTCCGATGCATAGTCAAAATTATCTTTATGTTGTCAGGAAAGATCCGACTGGAGATTTTAACAAAATATTGCTGTGTTCGTAGGTGCAATTTGTTTTGATCTTGATACTTGTAGGAAAAATAGCTTACAGGGTTGTTTTTTTCAAAAACATAGCGGATTAGTTACTGGTATATGAAGGTGTTTGAAATTTTTCTAGAGAACCACCTCTATAATTATATTGACGACACTGAATGCACATACACAGCGATATATTAGAAAGTATAATGAGTTGCTAACTTGCTGTGATATATGGTTTATAAATGGATAGAAGGAAAGATTTTTTGCCCGAAAATAGTCCCTTATTGCAAATATATTTCAATCTAATCTTATAGATAACCGATTTTTACCATATCTGCCGATTTTTACCATATTATCGATTTTTACCATACCAATGAAAAAATCTGTCACTAACTGATTATGAATGGGATATACTGAAAGACAGGTTATCGTTCTCATCCCATAACAACTATTAATGAACCTACTGAACGGGTGGACCACTGGTGTACTCTCGCAGAATGATGTTCTATTCTTGAAAGATCATTCGGATGAACATTTTCATGCTGACATACAACAGTGCCGTTTCTACAAAGCTTTTTGAAAAGTAGTTCCATCATATCTCACAATTCACTACTCATATACTATTTTTTGTTCTCTTATGCTCTTGGAATTACAATGAATTTTTCTATTTCATTAAAATAAATAAGTTACATTATTTTCAATGACTTCATGTTGTTCCGTCCTAATGTTTTCCAACCAGAGCATTTGAAGAAGCCGATTTGGCAGCATATAGACTATTAAGCACTCTGTTAATCAATAATTTTATAATTTTCAATAAAATTAGAAATTTGAAATCTGACAGCTTATTTTTTTGGGTTCAAAGAAGAAAAAAACCCGTTATTTCAAAGTGACTCTTCAGTCAGGAAATATATTTTAATAATCTTTCAATTTTAAAATATAAGGGGGCAGCGAAGATATTCGCACTTGCAGTCTAATATGACTTTTTTTGTGAGGGGAAAAAAATTATTTTTTACTTTGCAAATGCAAACTGCGCCTGGGTGTAGTTTTATTTCGTCCATTCATCATACCTTTTCTTTAAAAAGTAATATATACATATTAAAATATTGTTTCCGTGGATTTGAAGAGGGCATAAATAGATAGAGAGAAGTTGACAGTTTTCCAAGGTGGATCTGGTCTTACTGCAGATCTAATAATAAATTCAAAATGAGAAAGAGTTGTTTTTGGTCATCAGATAAATCATTCAAGTTGCAGGCGATTTGGGGGCCTTCGTCGATTGTTCGTCGAACAGTTCCGAAATGAGGGTTTTCCCCCCTTGTTGATTCATCACCTGTCTTATTATTTATCTTTTTATTTCTTCCTCCCTCCATCTTTGAGTAACTAACATTCATATCATCTCAGTCATATTTAGTAAAATATTTTTATCACATCAACATTTTAAAGAAGGGAAAAAAAAAAAAAAAGCTTCGCTCATCTGCGATTAAAATTGTTCGAGTTATAAAGATTTGAATATTAAATTTTCAACGATTTCAGATTATTTTTGCAACCACCTCGAAGAGTAGACCAGACAATCAAAGCAAGGCTTTTCCTTGAAGCGGCCGTAAGTTGCTCAAAAATAAAGAAATTCATCCTTTCTTAAATTGTCAGTTTTGATCGCAGAAGAATAAGCCTTCTTTTGTTGGTATGTATAGAATATTTTATTAAATATAGGTAATGGGCATCTTGTTTAACAATGGAAATCGTTTAAAATGGTCTACATGGATCACAATTTATATAGTTAGCTCTGTATTTTTAAATTAAATAAGAACTTTCAGCTAATTAAATATCTGTCAAAATATCATGTATTTCTCGTAGCAAAACTATTAAAATCAATACTTAAATATATTTCGACTCTGTAGTTTAGAGCATGATGATATCTATCTAGATTTTTTTTTAAGAATAACGAATAACAGAAAAATGAACCACATCAGTAGATGACATAATAATGCCTTTTTATGAAGTGTAAGTTACATTCTTTTAAATTAACGATTTTAAAATCTTAAAACAGATAATGTTAAAAAATAAAAAAGTGAAACAAATTGTTTTATTTAATAAGTAGTTCTTGAAAAATCTATTATTAGTGCTTAAAATGCATTAATTATAGCATATTTACATCCTATTATACATTATGATTGCAGAGTATTGTATTCCAACCTCGGAGATGCGATTCCTCCGCTTTTTACGAAATCTGCAGTTCTATTTGCACAAAAAGGACTAGCTTAAAGATAAAATGGATAGTAATCTCTGTAAAACACGAATTCGCCAGAAAGTAACTACAAAGTAGAAGTTTGGAGAAAAATGAAAATTTGTGACAAACAATGAAGTCCAAGGAAAAGGCTGGTGTCAAAGGATGCCGCAAAGAAAATATCTCTCAAAGCTGCGAAATTGTAGAAAAATATTCATCTTCAAAAAATGAGGCTTCAGGTCTCTAAAATTTTTTCCATATTAGAATCTTGCACACAAAATGAAACTGCTTATTGCACCAATGTGCCTGAAACTATGAAATACCTATTGAGTCTTATCCATATAAAAATTGGGGTAAAAAAAGAAGCAGCGGGAGTAGTCTTTCCAAAACTTTCTCGCCTACAATCTAATTAAGGTGTTACCTCGCAGAACGTCTTGCACAGCAATGCTGTTTAATTTAATGGCGTAAAAATTTTGAGATACTAACTTTTTGTGGGAATTTAGCCTTTTTACTGAATCTATAGTGTGATCCTTGGCGATTTTATTATTTATTTTTTGGTATTTTTTTTCTCTGGCATAAGGTTAATAGTACCCCAAAAGTCTGAATTAAGTCATTCGATTTTTTCAAGTTATCGTGTTTGCATTTTTCTGAAAATATAGACAGACAGATGATCAACGAATCGCGAGATTTGGCTCAAAATTTGATAGATGTCTACAATATAGATGTTAAATGTATGTACCAAAATTTATCTATTTAATTCTCTTCGTTTTGTATTCATGTTAACTTTTACTCGGGCAGCGGACTTTCTCAGGACGGAGTTTGCTCAAAATTTGATAGAAATCTATGCATTTGATATGAAGATTATATACTAATTTTCATCCGTCTAGCTAAAAGTTATTTTTTAGACAGACGGACATTTTACAAAAATGTTTTTCGAATTCAGAAGGTCTAAAACGTGGAGATAATTTTGAGTTCGAATTTTTTTGACGATTACTATACTTCCTCAATATTTCGTATACAAGAAAGTTAAAAAATAAATAAATACAGTAACGTGTCTGAGATATGTTGCAAATATTTATAAATCATTAAAGACATGTTTACTAAAATATGGTAGTGAGATATGTTTATAACAAAGTACTAGATTTCCCCCAGTATTTGTTGGCCTATATATATTTAAATTTGTCCTGGAAAATATACTTCGTAAACAGCCTTTAGGAAAATCATATACAACTGATTTTTTTTTTCCTTTCATAGATATTTTAAAATAAATAAAAAATCCAATTGGCTGTAGTTTTGATCATTTTTCCTTAGTGCATTGTTTCATATCACTTTTTGGATTTATTCCTTCTTGGTCAGCTGTTCCTTGAATTCAACCTTCTTTTTTTTATTAAAGGAAGAGAGAAAGAAAGAATATATGCATCAGCAATCTACAGGACAGACTGTTTGACCTGGAGCCACTAAATTTGGCATAAATATATTTTGGGAAATAAAAAAAATATTTTGAGGCAACTTTTAAAAAAGTTTTTAATCAATTAAAAACTAAGCCAAATTTTGGAGTATTATTTTTTCAATTATTTCTGAAAACATCACTGTACAAAGCATCTATTAAAACTATTTTGAAAATTGTTTTAAAATGATACCAATTTAATTGTCAAGCCAGTTTTTCTTCTGAATTTTGTGTAATTTTCAGCAATAAATTTTGTTATTTTCATGAAATTCAAGGCATTTTCATTATAACATCAAATATTTAATCACATGATTTTCTTCCCTTGTTGAAAGCCAAGGAAGAAATATTCTGCTAACTTTCTAAGCAAGTTACAAAATATGAAATACAAATGAAAGAATGGAATACGATGAAGATCCAGTATTATGAAAGATGAAATACAATAAGAAAACAGCTTTCCCACATATTCAGGCTTTTAATAATGTTTATGATAACATGTAACAGGACTTCAATAGATTGGCTCGTCTACATAATGAAGAGAATATGTGTAAGGCTATTAAAATGGCTTTTATGACAATCAAAAATTAATACTTAATAAACTTTATTGAGGAAATAATAAACATCAAGTTACACATAAGATTGAATTGAACTTAAACATAGCAGATATTTGTGGCAAACCAACTGGTTGCAAAAGGCGGCAATTTAAAGAATAGATATTTTATTCTTTTTAAATGAAAATGCACATATCTATCTATCTATATATATATGGATATATACATAATTCAAATCAGTTAGAAAATGTTTATATGGAATCATGTTTCATTAATTCTTATATTCAAAGATTTCATACACAGTCCTAGAAACATTAACTTTTAACAACTTCACATCATAATTTATCATGATTAATTTACACATTTACAAAAGACATATTTTTGGAATATGTATAGAATAAAATTTCCTTGGAAATTATTTGATTTTTTGAAGAAGTGAAATAAAAGAATCATATTTTTCAAGAAAATGCTTTCATTGGTATACTGAAAATAAAGCAGCTAAGAAATATTTCTTAATGCAACATTTTACATGAAAGGCACATAATAGCAATAACAAGGCAACTATTCTGGACATATTTCACTGTTTGTAAATTATTTACATATGAAAATGACATATTTAACATGGAATAACAAAGTCACCATCAGTATGAAAGTTTTAAAGCTACCAGTAGCATTTATGTACACACCTAATATAAACCTGTCTTAAAAAATAAATATACATATATTCTCTTTACAAAAGTGAGTTAAAAAATGAAATAAAAAAAATCCACTACATCAACACATAATGCATTGCTAAGAAATTGAACAGATTTCATACAAATCACTTAAGAAAGTACACACAAAATACAATTTCATATTATGTTGATCAACATATTAAATTGTAGACCTATAAGAAGCAATAGTGCATAGCATTCAGAGTTGCTCTAAGTATTCTCTCCTTTTCCCTTTATTATAAGAAAAGTTATTAAAATCATTTAAATAAATTAAAGTAATTTTTGCTGAATTGATAAAAAAATAAGTATAGTAGTTTTGGTTATCAAGACTTTTGATGTCATATAATAGGCAAAAAAGAAAAAAAACACTTTAAAATAATCCTTAATAATTTAAAATAACCCTAATTCATGAAATATTGTATTCCAATTCAAAAGAAAATTGACAAACCAATCAAACAGGTCTCTCTCTCTCTTTTTTATTAAATAAAACAGCATTACTATAAATTTAGAACTACAAATGAAAAAAAAAAATCAAATTCAGAAGTTTAATAGTAAAATGCTTCTCTATTGTTTGATGTTTTTCTAATTTTATCAATTATCTCATAAAAAACAACACATCCATTTTTGAGGTTTGCTATTCAGTTCATATCAAATTAATTTCAATAGTTCACCTTTATGATTAACTTTAAATTGACTGATAAGATTAGCATTTCTAGTGATAAAATAAAGAATAAATATATATATATCTTTTAGTTGTCATTATAAAGCATTTTTAATTTAGATATATAACTCTGACAGATTAAAACACAAAAATATGCAGAAAAATTTAGCCCCATAAATAATAAAACATTCACCTGTCATATGTAATTGAAAAATTTAAAGCTTAATTTTTCAATTTATGATTTGGAATTGATATTTGTTAAAATGGAATGTTGTATAACAGGACTCTAATGTAATGAATGAAGTCTGCTATAATCAATACTTTTAAATTCAAGAGTGGATATATATGTATGCAATATATTAAAAGAGTATGATTAAATTGAGATTCAAACCAAAATTTCTTTAAAAGAAGCCAGCATTGATTCAAAGTCATCTGAACACTATTGATTAATATCAGTTAAAATTCTTTTTTATTATTAAATAAGTGCTAAAAAAATGCTCTCATTTTTCCTTAAAAATCCTAATTTTTTAGGATTGATTAAACATTTAATCAGCTTCTCAACTCAGCAATCCCATTTACAACTTTTCAATATATTCAAACATCCTATATACAGTTATAATATATGATTTATATATTATGCAAACTAATCACCCGTAAATACAGATGCTACCAGATCTTTGGTTATTCAATGATTTCAACATTTTACAAAACATTTAATATGAAGCAAGATCTGAGAGTTTACAAATAGATTACATAAGAAAAAAATATGAATTTATGAGAACAATTTATGTACATTTGATACAATGTTATAAATACACTTTTACAGTTCACAAATTTTCAAAATATGACAGGTTGGAGTTTTTGTGTTATATCCTGAAGAAGAACTGCTTGGCCTGAGGGCAATTTTATAAAAACATCTTCAGTAATAAGTCTCCAAGACAACATAGCCTATTTAATACAAAAAAGATATACATGTTTTTTAATGTCAATAATAAAATAATTAATTTATTAAATCAGTTTAAAAAATAAAATACTGAAAAAAACTAAATTTTTAAAATGGCAAATTTGAAAAAGCACTGTCATAAAAATAATATAACCCTTGACCGCAGAACAAAATCCTATTTTTTGAAAATCACAAATTAATTTGTAGCTCTGCCACTGATTGGTAAAGAGGATAAAACATTTATATTACAGTTTTTTTTAGAGTGAAAACTGCAATGAAATATTTGGAAATTCAACTATTATCTGGTTTTTTTAAAATTACATGGGGGAAAAAAAAGAAAGAAGGAAGGAAGAAGAGCAAGGACAATATGATAATATTAAAAATAACGATTTTTAAAAAATAAGCATTTAGTCTAGACTTTAACAAAATATAACAACATTTTTTTACATAACTAAATTGAGAATTACAGAATTTGATTTTTTTTGTTTTGTTTTCATGAGCATAACATTTTAAAATGTACATGAAATAAACATAATTTATAACCAATATTAATTATATAAGAAGTTTTTAAAAATGTTTAAAAATATTATAGAATAAACATCACCATTCTTAAAGGACAATCTAACCCTAGCTTCCCCATTAAAAACACTAATTTTGCACAATCTTTGTAAATACTACAATTAAAATATTAATAATTAGCTTACAGAAAAATTAATTGCATCAATATGAATGATCAGTTTAGATGCCATCCAAGATCGTTATATAAATGAAGCTGGTCAGTTTTACATCATATGCTTGGTTAAGTTTAATTATAGTAATTTTCACCTCTTTAAAAAAATTCAAATGTAGTAGTGATTTTTGGGACTGTTTACTTCTGAATTAAGGTCAAATTAATAGAGTAAACGTTGAAACACATTCTTTCCCTGCAAAGACTTTAACTAGGTCAACTGTCATACTCATTAATTAATTGTCATTAGCTTTATGAGATCTAACAGACTGATGTTGCTTCTATAAGAATATGAAACTTACAGATATAACACTTCAGATGAACTAGAATAAATTATTTAAAGTAAAAAATGTTTTTCTTTTTGTTTTAAGTATCTGTACATTCTGTAATTTGTTTAAGTAACTGACATTTGTTTATTCAAAAGAATTCTATATGAAAACACTAACTACTTTTATTAATTAGTTTTTAGTTTTAAAAACCAAGAATTAGAATTTTTTTTTACAGTTTCAAAAAAACTATGTTTTATTACAAATACATTAATAATTGTTAGATCATTTAACAGAAATTCACTATTATCAATATGCTTTTTGAAACAATAAAACCTACCTGGAAATTTTGTGACAGATTTTCTTTTCCAACATAATGAATGTGCCACAATTCAACTTCCCTCCATGCCTGATCAGTATTCCAAGGATCATCCATGTAACCTTTTTTTACCATTTCACATTTTACTTCAGTAGGAACTTCTTCATCTTCTTGAGGAGATTCAGCACAGCTTTTGAAGAACTTCAGAATAATAAAAATAAAGTTAAAAATTGAAGTTAATAAACATTTTACTGGGAAACAATATACACATTTCAAATCTAAATGATAACATGCAATGTGATTCTTGTCAGGCAAAAATTTTTAAGAAAATGTCAGAAATAATAAATCATTTTTACAATAGAATGCAGAATCCCAACTGCACTGCTACGGATGATTTTTTGCCCGTAAGTTAAATAAAAGAAATGGAGAAGTAGCTGCATAAGCAACAAATCTCGGAAATATTCAAAGAAGGCATTAATTGAACTTGCCTTTTGAAACTGTGCTATTGTAAATTCTTACTAGATTATTCCGGTGTTGCACACTTTATCTTGTATATTCTTTTTTTCCTATTTAATTCACTTGCAAAGAAGTTTCCCCCAAAAGTTGTCCCCTTTTGCATTCATGACTTCCTGCTATATTGCAAGTTAAATTTTTAAGTAAGTTATGGTTTAAGTTCTATAACAAATATTATAGAACTTAAACAGACAAATGAAAATGAAACAACTGACAATATATTCCTTTTGTTGGTGTTAAAAAATTTAATAAGAAGAAATGCCAGTTTTTCACAGAAATTCTATTAGTTATAATTATTAAAAAAATTTCTACAGAAGAATTCAATTAACATCAACAGAAATCAATTAACTAAGTAAACATCAAAGTTATAATGCTTTAAAATAAATAAATATCTTCAATTTAAAAAAAGAAAATAATGAATATTTACTTCCAATGATGTATGGTAAAAGAGCAACTTACATCTAACATATCCTCTTGTGAATTCCACATAGGCAAACTTGATTCTTTTCCTTTGAATAGAATACGAACAGCTTCATATTTATGTTCACCAGGTACAAATCCCTGTTAATAAAATTATTCAAATAAATTGCACAAACAAATTATATGAATGCTATATATACACACACTGAAAACATCATGAAGTGATTATGCTTACACCAGGTAAAGACAATTGCCCTCTTCTTTCACCTCTCATTACAACGAATTCAAGACCTCTTCCTCCACCTTTTTGCCACCTGGAAAAACAAATATAACTTTGCTAAAGATAAGTAACATGTACTAAATATTTTTGACAATGCTTAGAAATTACATCAATACTAAAAAAAAGCACAAAAGTGACGAAGGAAAATTTCTTCACATTATATTATTTATTATATACAAATTTTAATTAACAAAATAAATTTGTTGCATAAAAGGATAAATAACATGTTTTGGGTAATAAAATAAGAAGAAAACTATTTATAACTATGTTAAGGACAAATTTTGTGAACTATTTTTCAAGCATTAACTTCTTTATAATAATAAATTTGCTTTAAGTCATGGAGTTTATCAACAAAATGCTGAAAGCAAAGATATAAAAAAATTATAATTCAGAACAAACCTTGTTATTATAACAAGAACAAAATGATTAGGGCCCCATCGACATAAAGCACCACGACCTCGTAAACCAGTTCTTCCATAAATATTCCTGAAAGAAATAAGGCATGAAAATCAAACATATATTAAATAGATCCAGAGGCATAGCTAATGAACAATACAATAAAGAGAAAACAAAACAGCATATCAGTTGTCTTTCCCAACCTTAAAGCCCTTTTCTAAAATTGAATATGAACCATCATTTGATGGCCTTTCAATTAGTACAGATACAATATGCACTGTGCACCGAGCTTCACATACACAATAAAGCTTTTGTAAAATTGATTCTTTGGCCAAGAATTCTTCAAATTTTATATCAAATTTAAAAATCTATCATCAAGCCATGAAAGCCTTATTCTAGTAAAAGAATAGAAAATGTCACACATTTTACACATATAACAAAGAAAATGCATATAACTGAAATATTGCTAAATTAAAATATAATTTAACAGATTTAAAAAAATATATATTTATTTGCATAATGCACATACCTTGGAACTCCTTCACTGTCTAGTTTATAAACAACATTTGTCCCTTGATCACCTATAATCCAGGATGTTCGATCTATGCTTATTCCAGCAGGATTGGAAGACAGACAGTTCCATTGAAAAACTGGCAACTGACTGTCATCAATGCCTTGAGTCGCACGGAGACTATATAAATAAATAACATCATTGATTTATTAAACATTTTTAAGGTTTAAAATACCCATTTTCTTACTAAACAACAAAAAATTCTTTTAAATTATATAAAAAAAATATCATTTCCCATATACTAGCAGCAGAATTAGCAGTTAAAAGTTATAGCAAAATTTGCTTTAATTTATGATTCAGATTATAAATGAAATGTCCTTTTTGAAATTGCATGATTTACTGTTCCACTACAATATTATCATAGCATGTTATTTTTTAAAGTTGTATTACAAAATATTCATATATATTTAGAAATTTTTAAAATCATATAGCTAAATAAAGCAATATGCTAACTTACAGAAGAACGTCTTCATCCACATAAGGGTGTAATGAACCAGGAAAGTCACTTTTGGGTCGAGTATATGCAACTGGATCATAATCAGTCCACATTACTTCCCAAGGCACATATTTATCAGGTACAGGGTATCGCTGTACTCTTGTACCAGGATAAGGTGTATGACGAGCCAAAACATGTATTGAAGCTTGACTTTGTAAACCTCTCTCTAGAATACAGCAATGTATAAAATTACAATTAAGTAGTATTTTTTAAAAATTAATATTTAACATATTCACAATTCAAAATGATTATAAAGAAAGTTAAATTAATGCTTCAGAATAATTTACATTTCCTAAGATATTTTTCAGGTACAATTTTTTAAAAATTTCATTTTGAATATTTGATGGGAATGGCAAATGTTTGTAACCTGAATGGATTTTAGAAAAAAACATTATTTGGTTCTTTATCTTACTGACTATACCGAAAATAAGAATTACTATTCATAACCTTTAGAATATAAACATGTTGATATTTTAAATTTATAATCAACCATAAAATGATTATTAAAAAGAAGTGTAACAGAGAATATTTCATCTTTTTGCTATCTAATATTTTTAAGGGAAAAATGAAATATTTAAATTAATGAAAAAAAAGATATGTAATGCGCAAAACATATTAGTAGCAATATTCAATTTAATTAACATATGAGCATAAAAACATGGAAAAATTTAAATGCAAGACATTTATCACTTTTTAAGAAAATAACTTAAAAGTAATAATTCAACCATGGCAATGCATATCCTCCAACATTGGTCATGCATCCATCAGAGCATTTCTAATCGATATATTGCATATAATGTAATATCAACAAATTATTGAAGAATAGATATATCCAAAGAACTTTAACTAGTTAAAGTAAATATTTTCAAACATTATTCACAATTATTTCAGGCATTTATCATTATTGAAGAACATAACATCACAACATGGTTTTGTTCATCAAATAATTAGCACCATTTGTTAGACATTTACAATTTTGTTTCATTAAATAGCAAGCACTTTTGCTTTTCTTAAGCAATTATTGCTCAGTTTAATATAATATATTCCCATACTCATTTTTGTTATGAGGAGTAATGCCAGAGTTTTTGTATTCATGTTAGAAGAAGCTTCCACTACCTGCAATGACATGAGTGAAGATTCAAGAAAAGGTTATTTTCTGAGTATTTTGTAGTTTCCCGTATGTATGTTAATTTTTTTTTTTAGTTTTTCATTATATATCTGTAATTCTAGTTGGTGGAATGTATAAATGTATAAAATTACGACATTTAAATTTTAAAAATCAATCAATACTTTGTATATTCATAAGAAAGGTTGCAAACTTGATTTCAGAGATTAATTGATCAACAAAACTAAAAAAAAGCCTTTTAAATACAAAAAATATATTAAAGTAAAACCACAAAGTTATTTGTTATTGCTACAAAATACCAAGAAAAACTTTTCAGCAAATTTCTTTAAGAATTTCTATTATCCCCCCCCCCCCCCCCAAAAAAAAATCAAAAAGAAAAAATTGGTCACCTTCAATTTTTTCTATTAGGTGCTTGATATTTTCCAAATATACATGTGAATTATTCATCATGCGATCCAATTCTTTCATTCGACTTTTCAGCTGATGCATGACTTTCTTCTGATAGTCAACATCTTCAGTTATGGTCCTCATTCTAAACATGGAAATAATTTTGTAATTTAATAAATTTTAATCACCCTGTTCATAAATTCTCACATTATGAAAAAAAATGAAATTCATGCAAAGAATACTAAGGAAATCATCAAATTATATGAATAAAGAATAGAGCTATTAACTAGTTAACTATACATGATAAATATGCACATTAAAAGCCATAAATATATACATCAAATGCAATAACACCGAATTATATAATAAGTAATATCAATGGCAATCAGAAGTATGTTTTTTATACTGTCCAAACTAATTTGTAATTTGTAGATTGTTTTTCTTTTAATTAACAACACACTAAAAAGACTAACAAATAATTCATTTTTTTTATTTATGAGTATTATCATAATTTTTTCAACAGAAAATTTGTAAATTTTTCAAATTTAGTTGCCATTGCTTAATCCTATTGTCAATGTTACATCAGAGGGATTTCCTCAGTGTTTGATGAACTTATTTGCTATTGCTTCATTTTATTTACTTATCACATAAAAGAGTTTGAAAATGTGGATTTTCAGGCAGGTGAATGAATGAAATATATATATCAAAAAGGCCTTCCCCCAATTCTATATCTCAATCAAAAAGTTTATTATGATAATTATTATTTCTCAATGTATAAACCATTGATATATAGATGAAAGACAAACATTTGCTAATAAAAAAAAGAATGAAAATTATAAAATATAGTTCAATATTGTAAAAATGTTCTTCATCCTAAACAAAATGAGAAAGGTAAAAATGCATATTAATATGCTGATAGATTATTAATAACAACAAATACTTCAATATGAATGATAAAATAACTAAACACAATTGAATTTGGCAATAACTGGGAAAACTAAATAGTGTAGTAATACTTTAAGCAAAATATTCTTAAATATTAACTATCATAATGTATTTAAAAGTAACTGACTTCTTTGTACAGAAATTTTAACCATCAGTCATTGAAAACCTGCAATAATTCATTAATTAAATATTTAATTATCAAATTATCCATTATTGATAATTAATCATAAAGTTTTATATTTAAATAAAAAACTGTTTACTTTCACGGAACTTTCTTTATAGTCATATAACTCACAGAAATGTGTATGATGTCACTCATTTGTGGTATGGTCTCACTAGCTTCTTATGAGTTGTCAATTGTTTCTAATTTATAAAATTTTTTAAAAATAAAAAAATAAATGAAAGAAAAAAATACCCAAATCCCTACCTGAAAAACACATTAATAAAAACAGACATTATTTCTTTAATTATTAGAAATATCAAATAATTATATATTTATATGAAATAATAAGGTGATTCCCTAACATTTGCTACATATATTATACTTCAAAATGGTATAATAAAAATAATAAACAGTTATTATAATAGAAATATACTTTTATAACTTAAAATTATAAGTCTATAATATGTCTTTATTAATTTTATTATTAAAACAACGAAAAGTAATGATAAGTAAAAAATTTACTTTCTTTTTATTTACTCTCACTTTCACGTTCATACACGAATATAGTGTTTCCATATAGTGCTAAATATCAAATAATCGAAATCTTCGAGAGAGAGTGAGAGATTTTCTTTTAATAACTTGAGTGTCGAGTTCACAACAATATTTTTTTCCAATTCATGCCTAAATTTGCCATTCTCATTTAGTTTGAATAACTGATCACATAACACATTCCATTTTTGTACATGCATGTTTTCATAACTATTAAAAAAAAACAGCACACAACTCAAATTTTGGTGTTGTTTTATTGTTATTATCTACAAAACATTTTCTTGTTCAAAATGCTTATTTAATACTTTTATTACTACATTTTTAAAAATAATCTTTTAATAAAAAAAATATCTTTATCTGGAATTTGGTAAAATTTAGTAATAATGCATTGGCTTCATAATTTTTCACTTAAATTCAAAATATTAATTTGTTACCATGGCCACTTAATTCACTTCATTACTACTACATATTAAAATAATCCAAAAACATACTTAAATCTATCATTAGAGTAATATTATAAAAATTACATTTCCATCTGTTTCTTTACAATGTATTTCTCATTTTCAGCTTCCTTTTTTCCTCTCATATATTCTTGAGCCAACAGTCTCCAGTAATTATAATCCTTTTCTGATAAGCGATGACCTTTTGTTGAATCATAAAATACATTGATATCCTAAAAACAAAAATTACAAACATTATTAATAAATATTAAACATTATAAAAGTAAATGTAACATATGTACATTGTTTAAAATCTTACTGCTTCATCCCTGCTCTTGCACAGTCGACACATTATACATCGATATATCCAACGAACTGCAATTATTAAGTAACTGAAAATACTTAAAGGAGGTGGCAGACAAAGACGATTAGTGAAATCAACAACAAGTTGATAGCGCTGAAACCTCCAAATAGCATCAGTTTCTGCTTCCAACTTAGAAGCTGTAGCACTAGAAAAAAGCTCAGAGATTCAAGTCATGAATTAATCATAGAGATTATTTACATACTGAACTAAAGACATTTTATGAAAAGATAAATTTATTATGAATAGGTTGATGATACAAAAGCAGAGAAAAAACTAAAAGAATAATTATTACCTGAACAAGGCATATAGTAATGTTAGTAATATAAGCTTCAAGAATATAAAATACTGGATCGCAAATAAATATGGCCATAAGCCAGTGGTGGGGCATGTATAGTCATTATCTGAAAACAAAAATTTTCAGTTCAGATATGGAGTGACAGAGTAAAATGAATCGACTTATTATGCCAGTCATTAAAACACACACACATATGGATTAATGCAAATAAAATTTAAATATATTTTTTTTTAAGTTGAAAAAAGTCTAGAAATTAAAATTCAAATACAAGGTACTCACATTTGCCAACAATGCAATAATCTGCATTATGATGCAATTTTGTAACATTGCATCTATCTTTACCTGCAATTATATAAAGAAAACACAAATTTAAAATTTTATAAAATTCATTTGCATCATATTTTTATTATATATACAAAATATACATTTGTAATATTTATATTTTCAAAAGAAATTCAATTTTATCAGTATATATCACTGATGAATAGAAAAGAAGTACAATTCAAAAACTTACAACTAAAAAAGGTATAGAATCATCCATTAAAAAAAGACAATAGTAATTATAAAGTAAGAAGCATAAATATGACATACATTACAATAAATAAATGTAAATCATTTTAACCTACTCTTTATATTAAAAAAGAGGTGAAGATGGTTATAAAATGGATTATATTAAGTGCATCTATTGTGCGCATTGATGCCTCCCAATGTAGCTTAAATTGTTGTTTTTTTGAATTAATTTTGAATAATTTAATATACAGGCAATAAAAAAATTAGATTTTTATTTTGATATAATAAAATTACTGCAACTTAAGCAGTTATTAATATTTAATTTATTTCAATTAAAAAGTAAGCTTTAAAATTAATTGATTATTTTCTCATAAAAATTACTCTTATTTATAAAGATCTATTTACTGCAAATGTAACAAAAAACAACCACAAATATGCATTTTTAAAAATGAGTATATCTGTAAATACGTTACGAAAAATCTGTCATATTTCTTTGACGAAAATTAGTTTCACATTCTCACTAAACTACTAGCCAATGAAAATCAGAGTTTGGACAAAGTGAAATTCATCACTGAACATCACATTGGCTCCATATTCCAAACTTCAATTAAAACAGGAATATTTATGTAAAGACAAATATATTCTATTAATAGAATATATATATATATATATATATATATATATATGTAATGATATTTTTAACACTTAATTTCAATTTAATTATTTTACAAAGTTTTATCTTAATTTAGCCCATAGTAAGTTCATTCTCTTATTTCTTGATCCAATTCCACTTTTTCTGCTTAATTAATTCAAGAGAAGCTTTATAAAATTGCTGAATCAGCTAAACGCTGACACATTCTCATGCTCCGCGTGAAGGGATAGAAAAATGTCCAGTAAGCACATTCTTTTTAAAAGATCCCTGTGCTTCCCTTACTTGTGATTGATATGCATTATAAATCCCTATCAGAATCATAATAATATATTTAGCACTGTAAAAAAATATTTTCCCTATCTATACCTCATGTTATATAAGACAAGGGATAATTTATTTCGCTCTCCTTTTCGACTTCTGCTTTTGTGCCGCACATGCTTTGTCTACGTCTCAGCTTATAAATAATTATGCTTTCCCGATGGATTAACCTGTCTTCAAACCTGTCTTCTGCTTCATTATATTATATATATATATATATATATATATATATAATCAAAATACATGTTATTTATTGACAAAAAACTATAACCTAATATTTTTAATGTTTTACCTTCTTCTCCTTATCATTAATTGGGTATTTTTTATCTTTAAATTTCAGGTTCACAAAGGGTTTTTTTCTTCTCAGCAGTAAAATGTTAAATTTACTACTGAATGCATTTGAAGGGGAAAAAGTACTTTTGAAAAACAGTACCCTTTTTCCTTTACAACAGCAGAATAAGAATAAGCTTTGAAACTGTGCATGCTCAGCAGGACACATGATACTTTTCTGATTATAATTCCCACCATTCGAGATGGTACTATTCTTTCAAAAAAGTTTTCTCTCTTTCTCTATAAAATGGGGTTTACCATTTTTTTGCTTGGTTGTTGCTTTTTCTCTGAACCTTCAAAGCTCTAAAAGCAATAGTGTAGGATTGCTGTTGAATTTAGATATCATACACAAACCAAATGAATTAATAATTATATTCATATGCTAAAAAATGTTTGGGATGCTGTAGTTTGACAATGGCTACACATGAACTATCTCTGTTTACTTTAATTCCAAGAATACGTGCTTGATACCTTTTCAGATTTTATTCAATTATAATATAACACTTCTTGTATTTAAAAAATATATTGCACTTCAAGACTATATTCAAATTATAACAGTTGTAGTTTTCAAATTTATTTCTTTTTCTTTATTATGTAGTTTTTGTTTGTGTTATTGTATAGTAGTTATTCAAAGGAATTGTTGTTGGCAGAAAGAAAAATGAAGGAGCCTCAACAGTATATTATATTTCAAGCTGCATACCTTCTAATTCTCCAATTGGTGTTAGAAATAGAGAAAACCAAGCTCTGTGGAAGGCTTGCCTAAAAAGTTCAACTGTAAGAGGATAATCTGGATACAAAACAGCTTGAAGTACAATTCCACCACTGATGATTACAAGCAATGTCATACGCATGAAATTCACAAAGTCGACTGTAACCTAAAAGTATAAAGACTTCATGAAAATTAAAAGATTAATGTACAAATTATGAAAAAAAAAACCCTTATACTTCTTTAAAGTTACATATAAAAATGTAAACTTATGGTTACAAACAAATATTTAATAAATAATAATATCATTGAATAATATTGTTTTAAACTTAAAATGTGTAGTATTTAAATAAATTTGACAAGAAGTAAGCCAATAACATTAAAATATGTATCTAATATTGTGAATTAAAGAATTATTTCAGTTCTAAACAATGCATATTGATATAAAAGTTAAAGGGTTTTTAAAAAAAAGATGCAAAAAGAAACATTCTACATCAACCAAATGCAACAATTAAACTGGAATCAATCATTTCATTTAGTAATATTATGTATTTAAAACTGGGATCAATTCTATAATTTACTGAGACAGAATTTATAATTAATAAAATATTCAACTTACCATAAGTCGAACTCTGTACAAAAGTGGTCCCAATGTTGGCGAAATAGGCAAATATATGGCAATGAGTCGATAGAAAAAATATAATAGTCCAATGCATAGGATAACTTTGCCAGTATATGGTTCAAATATTACACCAACATTCAAAATTCTTCCCAAAACATACAAAATGATAAAAGCTATGATTAACAGTATCTCCAAACATTTGAAAAACAAAGGTACACTTGTATATTTCTGAAAAAGAAAAATATCTTCATAATTTTTTTTAACATTAGAAACTATGCAAAAACAGTAATGCTAAAAAGGGGAAGTGAGAATCAAAAGAATACCATCCCCAAAACTTACAAATGACATCTCAAGCACTAATCAAAGGTTAAGAAATCCAAATGTAAGAGAATGCAACTTTAAAATAGTAATATTAGACTACTTAAAAGTAATCTAGAAGTTATAACCAAAGTTAATTCTTTTGTGAGAAAATGATAAACTATATTTTAAGAAAATTCTTCAGAATATATTAATTAGTGCACAAAAATTAGTGTTTGATGTTCTTAAAATGATATAATCAGAAAAATATTTTCTTTTTAACACAAAATTTATAAAATCAGGATGAAAATCTTTCTGCAGCACATATATATATTACCCACAGATAATCCTGGAATGTTGTATGCAAATTAGTCATAAATATAATTTTTTTTTTAATAAATGACCTTTTTATTTTATTATGTTTGTAATTTGCATTTAAACTAAATAGTTGTTAAAATATATAAAAATGTATAATTTTTTATCATAAAAATTTTTTAACTCATTTTTTTTAAATAACTCTGTTTTCTCAAAAAATCATTAAGAACTTTTTAAAATAATCACAATATTGTAGTTAAATTACAATAATACTATTATAGTTTCGACTGAAAAGAAAGATTTCTGACAGAAAGCATATTTGAAAATTTACAAGGCAAGCTATCACAATTTAATAGAAATTATCATGGTAGTTCTTACTGAATAAATAATCTAACAATATATTCAGTAAAACTGCACTCATATTTTTCAAATATAAGAAAATTTTAAAAAAATGCATCCTTAAATGCAACGACTTACTTTATACAAAACATAAGTACGTCTAATGTATTCAATAGCAATGAGTGATGTCCAGGAACAAACAATGATGTCAAGCTCTTTGTTTCCACAGGATGGCCATAAAACAGCCATGCTGAAAAATCCTAGATATATCATATAAAATATCTGGAAGACAGTAAAAATTCAAATGAAATACATCTGGAAAAACTAGAAAACATTAAAAAAGACTAAATCAAGAAAACTCACTTGGAAAGTCCAAAACTTTGTAATAGGTGCACTCCACATTAGGTAAATCATTCGATAGAGTGGAGGAGGGGAATGGATGAAGACTTCTTTCTCACGCAATAATGTTGCAACTTGCTCTCTGTGGTGACCATGGCCAAAGTCAAATGGGCTGACTTTATCATTGTTCTTGAGATAGACAACACTACCCTTAGGCCTGCAAATAATAGAAAAAAATTAAAAACCTAGAGTATCATCTATAGGACAAAAAGAAAAATGAATGGAAATAAGGAATTTTTTTTTCATAGTCTTTTAAATGGTCAAATTCAAGATATCACAATAATGTACAGGAGAAAAAACAATGTTCTATTAGAAGCTGCAATTTTTAATTGCCTAACTCTTTCTTTAAATGTTGTCTGCTGACAGAGATATAAAAAAAGCTATTACATCTTTCACATTATACCAAGGTTTTCAGAAAAAGAATTTTAAGGTACCATGATATTTTCCCCAAGGACTTCATTCAGATACATCAACAATTATTGAGAAAAACAGAAGGCTCCTAAGATTTTATTTAAATTTTATACGTGATTAATTTTAATTGAATTTTATTTTGGTTATTATTAATTCTTTTGGTTTCTTATCCCCCCTCTAAATTTGGGATCTTAAATTTTTTACCCCCCCCCCCAAAAAAAAAGCACATTACAAGTGAATGAAGCTTTAAAAACTTTAGCATTGATAAAGAGTACAAAGGATGAAATTTATAAATTTCTTAAAATATACAACCTGGAAACCATTTTAAATATCAAAAATAGCTATGGTAAATAAAAGGAAAGAAAAAAATGTTTCATAGGAAGATATTAGTCCTGAGTACAAAACTATTTCATTAAGAAATGCATCAGTTACAAGACAGATCCAAGGCATATGGCAAGGAAATAAAGAGTCTGAACCTGATCTTAACGAGACAGAAAAAATGCAATTTTGAGCCATATTGACAAAATAATTTTATTTTTATGTTTTTTTAACTAACCAAATTGTTTTGGATCACAAAGAAACATTTTTTGATGAAGTTCTATCTAAAATACAAATGCAAAATTAACACAACTAAACAAGATGAAAGAATGATAACTACTATGTGAAAAGATAATTATACCTTATAAAATCACAATCCCTTCCTTGATTTGACTCAATTAAGATTTCATCTTCTCCATCTCTCTCATCTCTTTCATCATCAGAATCAATATCTGAAATTCATCAACAGTTAACATTTATTTCAATTATTTGGGAATATTTCCAGTATTTCTTTTTAAAAATCAACTTATACAATTGAAAGAAAAAAAAAACTGATTGTATATACAGTAGGGTACATTATTGCATGTTATTAATCTGAATAAATGGATGATAATCAAACAACTAAAAAGTTTGAAAATAACCAACATTTAAAAAAAATAGTATTTATGTATATTACCAGTAGCAGTATGCAAATCCCAGGACTGTACAGGATCCATTTTAAAGCGTATCCAAATATACATTGGGAAAATGAGGAAAGCACATAAGACAACCTAAAATAGATTTAATATTAAAGGATTTCAAACAAATAAAATAAGATTAAATAAAATTTATAAAAAATATATTTATTTTAGAAGATCTTGAAATAATTTCAGCAAATTATCTTTAAAGTAATAAAGAATGTTAAATAAATCTAAGTATAGCTGCATGAAAGTTGGAGGCTAAATAACGATTTTTAAAAAGCCCCTAGCAGAAAATAGAATGGTAAAAGAAAGATAAATCTTTAATAATCAAAAAGGTTCCACTACATGGCATACCATTCATGACTTAGAAAAGTACCAATACAAGGGCATTAAAATTTAAAATAAAATAGTTTAAAACAAACAGAAAAAGCTGTTGGTTATTAAGAGTTAAGAAAAAGGAAATTATTACATAACAGTAAAATTTTTAAAAGTTTAAGAGGGGGGGGGAAGCATTATTCTCATTAGAAATTTAACAACAAATAATAAATCCTATTGAATTTTATTTTATGTAATCATTTAATTTTTCAAGTACTACATTAAAAGAAAAATCATGAACAATTACTTTTTTGTGCTCCCTGGTTTTTCATAATTCAGTTAAAAAAAAACTATAAATGTAATGAAGATAAAGCATTTGTAAGCTCACTGTTTTTAATCTTATATTCTGCATCCCACTTATATTAACTCTCAATGCAGTTCTTTTACATCACATTGATATCCTGTTATTTAATTAGAATTTTTAGATACACAGAAAATGATGTTAATAATATTATGCTATTATCAACATATGAAGAATATTTATCTGCTTTCAATAAAAGGGGAAAGTTTTATTTTTAATGCAGAATTTGTTTTACAAATTGAGAGCATTATTATTATTCTATCCACATTTAAAAAATAAATAGAAAATCGTTTCTTTTTCTTTTTATCAAACCTGCAAAAAGTCAATTGTATGAACCAGTAAATAAAATTAAAAAAAAATATTAAATACAATAGTTAAGGATTAAGTAGACAAAAAATGTTGGAGGAAAATGATATTAAAACTGCACATGAAATTAAAGTTAATTAGCAAATGTGTAAGTGAAAGTAAAAACACACCCACACAAGTTTTACAATTACTTTCTAAACATTACATCTGCCTAATAGCAGTAAGAATTTTCTTTCTTTTTTTTATGTTTATGCAGTACCATGATTAGAAATTTTGTAGAAGATACCTTAAACCATTGAGGAAAGGTTACGACTCCCCAGGTAAGATCTCTTATCCTGATGTTCCCCAAGAACAAATTGGAAAGCCACTTCTGACAGCATGTGTGAGAAAGGAACGTGCGATTTTTAGCATTAGCAGCAATGTCTACAGCTGTTTTGTATGACCAGTCTGAAGTTTCTTCACTTAAAACATCATAAGCTCTACAAGAAGAATCTTGGTAACTGGCATCCAGGACACTTGTTGCCATTTCAGAAAATTCTCTGCAAGAAATAAAAATGCACTATTAATTTCTCTAAATATATGGAGTGACAAGAAGTTACAAAAAGAGTTAATAAATTAATTTTATAAATGAGTTGAAAACAAATCCAAATATGAGATGCAAATAATTAAAATTATAACCATTTGCATTGTAAAAAAAAAATCTATAAACAGTTGAAGTTACAAAGACCAGACAGAAATAAAATAAAGTTTAACAATAATATTTTTGAAAGTTTGAGAAATTTCTTAGAAAAAATGGGCTGCAATCATATAAATACAAGCAAAGAAGAAAGACAATCCTCATAGCAATCAAAATATTATTATTAATTAATTCCAAGAATTAATTAATATGTTTATTTATTTATTTGTTCATACTCCTAAAACATTTTGAAGAAAGTATTTTCTCAACATTTAGCTAACAATTTTTTATAATTACAGTTTTAAAACAACATATTAAGTTCCTTTATAAAATTTCCTTTAACCTAGCCTTTTTTACTCTTTATTTTGCAATTGTGAAAAGACGTTATTTAATGAATCCAAACTAAGAGTGCATATATCAATTAAACAGTAGCAACCTTATGCTAATCACAAACTAAAAATTACATAAAACTATTTATTATTGCACATATAAAAACTAGTTTTTAAGAAAAAAAAACTATTATGATTAGAATAAGGTAATTTGACTTAAAACTAGATTAAATATCAATTTACAATTTTACTGATAAGAACTTTTTGAAATATTTTACAAGAATAACAACAATTTACTTACCTACTAAGTGTATACAACTCTTGTTTTACATTTGTGTCATTCACGTAGTCCTGTAATTTTTCATAAATCATTGATACTATCAATGCAACATGTATAGGTTGATCAGAATGTTGCCATAACAGCTTAGCTAATTTAGGTTTGTTGGTGAAAACGGCCCACAGAATTAAAATGCACAATGATTTTCGCTCTGCAGCTGAAGGATCGACTGTATACATGCCCATTGCATTTACAGACATTTCTTGAGAATTGATGAAATTGTGGATACCTGTGCACATCTCAATCAATAAATTCAGATCTGAATCAATGAAAGTTTTGCTGAATTTGGTGATCTGCAGAAGAAAAAATCAACACATAAAAATACAAAAAGAATTTATAGATTTAGAAAATTATCAGCAAAATAATAAACAGTAAAATCTAAATTATGATTTATACCTATATTATCATATTTTAAGTGATATTTTCAATAAAATTATAGCAGTTTTTATAAAATTGGAAAAATGCTCACAATAAAGAATTATATTTCATGCAGTTTAATTTAATAAATGTACTGCTAAAAAATTACAATGTTTATACAGCATTCTCCAGGCTATATTAATCATATTTATTAAAATACTGGAAACCTAGAAATTTGAATTAAAAAAAAAAAGAGCTCCACCCATATGCAACTAAAATTGACTAAGGTTATATATTACTACAGTAGATTACTACAATGATTGCCTCAAAGAAAATCTACCAGTTCATAGAACAGTGTTTTAGAGGTGGCTATTGATTGACCTAAGATAATGAAACTCAAAGCTTCATAATTTTGCCACAGAAGAATGAAACTTTCTTTTAAATATTTAAACTGTTAATGCTTGAAGAATATTTTATTAAATATGACTAATAAAACCAGGAAATTGAATAAAAGTTTCGATTTTGTAATTTTTCAACAGAGCATTTATAGACTTTAACAAATATAATTCTTTCTGCCATTTGGCAAGAATTTGCATTTTTCTAAGTAGAAAAATATGTCTATCGTTAATAATTAAGAAATCTGTTATTAGACCATGATTAAAAGAGCAGTCTATCTATATAGAGGGTGAAATTGATGATGTAAAAAGACATTTAATATAAAATTTAACAAATTTCTTTTATAAGCAAATTAATTTTATATGATTATGACATATAATTATTATATGGTGCAAAGTATAAATAAATTCCACAATAATTCAAAAGGATTTGGTAATGAAAGGAATGGACTTGAGCAACTATTAGGAGATACAGTAAAATCACTGGGTAAGTTTAAAATATACAAAATGTTCTAAGATACAGCATTTCCTTTAAGCGTAAAGAATTATCAATTATATGCATACAATAATTAGGTTTGCATTTGTTATCTTAGTGAGGAAAATTGCAAATGGAACAAAAAATAAAGCACACAATACTTCATCTACAAATAAAGACTTATTCAATAAAGAAAAGTTGAGAAGTAATAATATTTTTTTCTTCTGTCTAGAAATATTGATTTTTACACAACTCTCTTACTAGTTTTTAAATAGTCTCTCCCTCCACTGGTCTTTTATGCCAAAAACAGAAAAGTAAAATTCTGACAACCTTCAATGGGGGGGGGAGTCAATTTAGAGAAAGAAAATCTATGATAATTAGTTACAAATAAGAGAAAGTGCCTGTTGAAAATCAAATATATATATAAAAAATGTAATAACTTTCATATTTAATATTCATTGTAAGATTCTCAATGAATTCACTGATGTTTTTTCTATATGCATAATTATTTCATATGCAAGTAAAAAATTTACCTGTACATTTCAATAAGTTTTAGTTTTAGAAAAAAAAAGTTTTGTTCATGAGGTTTTTTTAGCAATAAGCAAGTTATAAAAATTAACACATGCCACACACACTTTTATGAACAAGTAATGGACAAGAATAAGGTTTCAATACATTTCTGGAGAACTCTTTAACTTACTTTCAGAAAATATATAAAATAAGATCATTATTTTGAGATTAACATAATTTTTCATAGTATTTTATAAACAAAACAAATATATTAAATTAAAAAAAAACATATATAATTTTTTAATAACCATACAAGCCATATGAAAATTATTAAAGAAAATGTAGAGTAATAGTAAGTCTCCTTTAAGACATTAATATATTATCCCTCACCATGTATACGCACCAATCCATGTCCAAGAGCTCCTTCCCAGCAAACAGTGCGGAAAAATTCTTGCCTTCTACATCGCAAGAAAAGAAGCCTCAATCTCTTAGGTGTAAGATATTTATGGATTTGAAATCCTTGCCTCAAGAACAAATCAACAAAATCTTCACGGTTCAGTCTAGTTATGGCTTGCTCAAAAATGTCTTTATCAATCTAAAAGAGATATTTGGTAAATAATTAATCAGTGTCTTTTTTGCTGATACAATTACTTTAAAAATATGTCTTAAAAGATTAAGTTTTTAGATATATTTTTTAAGTATAACTTAGCATTGATTCCAAGCAAAACTATTGGTATAGAATGTTAATTTTCAAAAAGAGTGGATGCAAAGAAGATACTATAGCCATTCATACAAAGAAGTTGGTACACATTTCATTGTGGTAAATTGCCATGTTTTGGTCATTTTGTACATATTTTGACTGCTGCCTTTTATTTATTTCACCAGAATTCAATTAAAAAAACAAACAAGAATATATATTAATTACCAACAAAAGATAAAACTTTGCAAATTGCTAAAAAACAAATTTATTTAAGAGAATATACACCAAGAAAAAGTAATTCAAGCCTTTTTATGATTATTTTTGTTTTAAATAAATTGTTTCATGATGACATTGCTTTAATCTACAACTTTGTTTTACAATCATTAGAGAGAGTGTATTGATTGATTAGGCACATAAATTTTGCTCTCAGGAAATGTAAATAAAGCATTACATAAATATTTCATTCAATAAAAGAAATTTTTCCATGCAAAATTTTCCTAATACACAACATGAAATATTTTTTAATTTCAGATTTTATTGATAATTGCTTGTTAACATTTTTTGAATATATATATGAATTAAAAATTCTTTACTTTAAATTTATTTGATGGATCTTTTAGGAAAACTTCTGACATAGCTACATGAGGACTGTTCCAATCTAAAGTCAATAGTAAGTCTTTCTGCATTTGAGCATGCCAACTGGTATGATCAGGTCTTTGTGCTAGGAAATGAAATTACATTAATTTTTGTATTATATATCATAGACAAATTAACATTAAAAATATTAAATATTACAATAAAAGATAAAAATATTAGTATATTCAAAATAATAAGTACCATTTCTGGAAGAATATTCCAAAGTTATTAGCAATTATCCAATAAAAGAAATATTACCCTTATGCTTACCTTTAATTTAAATATATACTTATACTGAAATTGAAGGCTTTACACATTTTTTAAGGCAATTTTAGTAAGGTTTAGTAATTTTTTTGTTAAAAAAATTGTAAACAATAACTTAAAAAATGATTCTTTAAAAATACTTTACAAGTACTTTTCAAAGATCTCTTATTTTCCAAAATTATATCATAATTATTTATTAATATTTAACAATTTTAATTTCATATGTGACACAACAAAAAGATGCCAGGATTATTCATTTTAAAAATAAGAGAAACAACTTACATTTAAAGAGCGCTCTTAAAAGATGTTCATCTAAATTTTCTAAATTGCAAGTATGACTGTGTAGATTTAAAACTGTTAAGTACACTTGGCCATTCTGGAAAATACATTGACATAAAAACATATATGCATTTAGTATTATACTTCATTAGGTTGTAATTATCACATAATAAATAGTGATATAAAATTTATAACAGGAGTATGTAAAAAATAGTATAAAAACAATGATAGTAATATGAAACTAATAAATTTTTTTACATAAAATTTATACAAGGAAAATAAAAAACAATGCTCAAGGATAAAGGGTAATTTTTTAATACATTACAATTTAGTTTAAAAATTTAATATGAAAAATAAGATAGCACACTCTGGAAAAATGGGATCTAAGATAATTTTATGCTTAAAATGTAAAATTAACAAATATATTTTTCAAAAAATAAGCAAATTATAAAATGCCTCAAGAAATCTTTATCAGATAAATACAAAGATCTAAAATAATATTACACCATTAAAAAAAGTCATATCATAAGATAAGATATTCACAGTACATTTTTTCTTTTATCATTTATTGCTGCCTTTACTGAAAAAATTAAGCAAAAATAGCAAATATAAAATGGATACTCACTTGATGAGAGTAACGGACACATTCCATGATTCTATCACGAAAGAGATTTCTAGCTAAATTATTTTCTCTAAGCTGGGGAAAATGATGAGCAATTTTATTGAACAGTTCTCTCTTTAAAGAATTTTCAACAAATTCAGCATCTTGAATGCCTCTGGGCCTATAAACAAAACATAAAAAAGTTTAAAGATATGCATTCATATGAAAATATTTAATTGCAATGTTCTACTTCTATAATAATCACTGTACCTTTCTGAAACTTCAAAATAGGCATATGCTAATAAATCTGCCAAACCTCCACTACCACGGACCACCACCACTGGCAACTGTTTTTTGAGATGTTCTAAAATTAATCTTGCACAATCATAACCACCTTGAATGAGAAGAGATACAACTGGGATTTCGTTTGCAGATAATGAACATACATCAGGATGACGACGAGGAGCTAATTAAGAAATTTAGAAACAGAAGGGAAATTAAAACTTTTGAATTGCATTATAATTTTATCAAAAAATAGCACAAATTTTTTTCTTCCAAAAATCATTTTAACAATAAATGCTTATTAAAAATATAACAATCTTCTTAATAACACATTTTATTAATTATTTTTATTTAACAAATTATTATTATTTATTTATGAAAAGTAGAATGCAAACATTTAAAAAACAGTAAAATTTTTTAAAACAGAAATTACTAACATATATAATCTCTGTGAGATCAAGAAAAGAATATACTATTAATAAACTTGCTTGAAGGAAAAACTTTATAAACTTGTTTTCAAAAGAAAATATTAATGAAGATAAGAATTAAAAATTCAATCAAACAAGAGAAACAAAAAAGATAAATTAGATTTAAGAATTAAATTCTGATTTTAATAAAAATTATAGCAGAAATATGATTAAAAACAATAAAAATACATACACACATAAAAATAAAACAATATGCATTTAAAAAGTAATGTAAAAACTTTTTAAAATCACTAAAACATTCTAATGATTATGACAATGATAACTCAACATATTGATTTCTTCATGAGACTGAATTTGTTTGAAAGTGTTGACAATGCGAATAACTTATCAATTGGCTGTTAATGGAATGCATATACATTTCACTTAAATGGAAACACTGCAATATTCATTAAATGGAAAATAACAGGATGAGAATATTGTATACAAAATAATAATAATAATAATTTTATATACAACAAAAAATACTAAAAATAAAAGTCATTTTGAGGATGGATAAATGAATGAAAGAAAGGTGAAGCAGAAACAAGCAGTATAATGTTAACTTACTAGCCGCATCAATATCACAGTGAAGAGATTCAGACGATGCTAAATACTGCTCCAATTTCAATAAAAAATGATTTATACCAGTCTTATTAATTGTGCTATCTCTCACAATTACAAAATGTGAATGATCAGGATTCAATTCATATTTATTTTCTTCGGGTTGGTTGCCTTCATTTTCAATTTCCACTCTCTGCATCTGAAAAGAAGCAAATTAGTATTCAGAAATATGTATCAAAAGCAATGAAATACAATATAAAATTATACAAGTGTCCATTAATTAATCAGGAATTTTAAAGTTACTGGATAAATTGAAAAGGCAAAATTTTTACCCAACTAAAAAAAAATTCATAATTTTGCTTTATTGATACAGCTTTATATTTCATCCCCTCCCCACAAAGTCAACATTAAAAAAAATTAATTTTAAAATATTTAGCAATTATATACACATAAAGAAATTGGTTTTTACATTCCTTTTTAAAGATGCAATCACCTTGGTAGACATTAAATATCTTTTACGCAAACTAACTATAAAGTTGGCATGGTTTCCAAAGATTAAAAAAAGTCTGAAATAAACCATTTAGATTAATATTCAACTGATTTCAGTCCATGGCCATTTATGGAATCAGATTCTAAAAATGTGAACATAAGTTGAATGCCAAATTACAAAACAGGGAGAGTTAAATAGTAGTAAGTAGTAATAGTAGTATTTTGGAACGTTAGAAATAAAAAATTCCTGATTCAATACTTGAATAGGCCCCTGAAGTTCATTAGAAATATATAGTTAGATAATATTAAAAGTTAGTAAAAAATTAATTAAATACATATTATATATAAGAACAATCTCTTTATAAAGAAATAAACATTTTTATGCTTAGTTATCAACCTAATCTAATGCTTTCAGAATTTTAATTTTGATATAAAAACAAAATAGAAAGAACAAGGAACAATTATCGTAATGGGAGAAATTTTGTAAAATGATAGATCATGTGATGAAATATAGAGAAATTGTAATAATTTAAATTACAAAAGCAATATTTACTGAAAATATTAAAAAAAATGTATGCCTTACTTAGCTTTTTATTTTATATTAAATCATAAAGTATACTTAGCAAAAATAGAATACACACTAATGAGTCCCTATGAGTTTTCAGTTAAATACATTGCATATATATTTATATATACATAGTTATATATGTATACAATACATTATTATACATTACGTATAGACAAACATCATTGTAAGACATTAGTGCCATGTCTCTTCAAATGAATTCTCTTCATTTTTGAACCTAAATGTTTAAAATAAACTTTTAAGTTAAGCAGGATTTAAAATGGAAGGATTTTCATTCTGCATATAAACAGAAAAAAATCATTTTTACATAAAAGTTACCTTTTTATTCCTTTTTAATTAACGAAAGCAACACTTGTGCCATTCTTCTAATGTAGCATTTATCAAAAAATTTGTTTACTAACCACTATTTCTACAAAAATTTATTTAAGAAGAAATTGTCATCTCAAAATCTTCATTCTAGCCCAATTTTTAAAAAATCAAATTCTAAAAATACTGAACTATTATTTTTGTTCATGAATAGAAATCAGTAAAATTTAAATAAAGTAAATAACAATGTAAATAAATGAATTATCAGATAATTACTTCTAATGATTTCGTTTTAATTAGGTTTGGCGCATTAAAAGACCATAGATCATATAAAGAATATTCTAAAAAAACCCACGCATTTGAATAAACATTAATAATATAGTTTTTATCCCATATTCACAATTTCAAATTTTTCTTTTTAGTTAATAGTGATGTATAAGAGTAGATCAAATATAAATGACATTTTTTAAAAAGATCTTTCCTAAATCTTTTTAAAAATCAAAATGAGGTTGATATTATTTTTCTATATATACTCCTTCAGTATCTTCAAACTCTATACAATATATTTAGAATTTTGCTGTTAATTAGAAATATATTTAAAAAGAAATATGATGCTCTCACTTCTTCATTCACTGGATATATTTCTACTGCTACAGCTTCATTGAGGAGTCCAAACAAACAATAAAGATATTAAATCTGAATCATATAGTGGATGTTTGAATGTTCTCAATAGAGTATCATTATCAAACTGCACATTCAATCTATGCCAAATTTTAATAAGTTTGACACCTTCATTTATTAAAAATTTAATTATTATTTACTATTAAACTACACCAAGTATCTTGTATTTATTTGTTGTGCTACCAAATAAATAAATGAATATATGAGTAAAACATGTTAAACAATTATTTAAACAACTTATCATAATCACAATAGCAGCATATATTAAAAGTGTTTAAGACTGAAAAATAACATTTATAATCTACTTATCCTATATTGACTTAATCTACTTACCTACTATGTACTTACTGTACATTGATTCAGGCACAAAACAATGCACAAAATTCTTTCAAAAACATAAAATTAAAAACACAATTTTCTTTCTTCTGTTGAGAAATTTTCATAATTAGTGAATATGCTGATTATTACTACTATTGGTATTAAAAACTGTGAAACTGCTCTATGGTAACTCCAAACAACTGGTATCTGATAAATTACAAAGAAACAACTGGTACCTGATAAATTATATAAAATCATATTATTTAATTACTTTCATTATAAATTTAGAATTTACTTCAGTGAAGCCTGAATTTGATTCTCATAGATTTCTTCGAAAAATACAAAAACCTGAATAAAAGAAAAAAAAAATACTTACTCGGCCATCTAACATATCTCCATAGATAATAAGATCTTCTCTAGTAACTCCAATTAAAGTTAAGGGTGGTAAAGCAGTTCCAGACTGATTTGGATGCTTATGGCATAAAAGAGCCTGTCTTCTAAGAAGCTCATTGTGTACTGCATCACCAATTACTTTTGTGATCCCAATATTAGCACCTGGAGTAAAAATCCACATTTCTGTAGTATTAGCAGCCTAAAACAGAATAGGGAGTAAGGATATATTAGTTAAAAAATTTCTTCGGAACAAAATTATTTCCAACATTTAATAAAACTTTGAAATCTATCAAAATATTTCACAATTGCTATTAATAATAAACATGAAAGCATGCACATGTGTCTATGTTTGTTCTCTATAGACCAGACTGTTTAATCTAGAGCTACCAAACTAGGTTGATATATATGGGTAAAAATGAGCATCTTAAAAAAGCTTCTAAAAATCTTAATTAAAAACTAAGCAAACTGTTAATATTTTTAGATGATTTTTTCTGAAAAATATTACAATACAAAAAATATTTTCAACTATGCTAAATATTTGCAGTCAATTTTAATTTTAATTCATTTTAATTAATTTTTATTTCAATTTTAATTATTTTTAAAGAATAATTTAAGCATATTTTATGATAACATATATCATTCTGGAAATATAACCCAAGTAAAATTATTCCTTTGCAAGGTTGGCAGTTGTTAATTATTAGTTTTCATTGTTACTAAGATTTTTCCTCTTTTTTTCTATTGTTAATGATCAAAATATGAAGTTGTGGCTTATTTTTCAATGTTGAATAGGTTTGAACATGAGACATGCTTCATAAAATTTTAAAAACTTCATCTAACTTACAATTAATGTTTACATGTAAATAATGATAAAAGCCTATTTTTAAATGTTGTGCACCATTTTTAAACATAGCAGCTTTTTTCTATGATATAATTGTAGGTATAAAGATATAAAATGAAAAGCAGGAAATGTATAGCATAATGAATAAATATATTACCCCAGTATATGAATAGTGTAAGGTTTCTAAAATAGTATAAATTATATGCCTATAAAAAGTTGAAGTCTAAAATTATTTTACTGTTGGAGCCATTTAGAATAAATTACAAAAAAATATTTAACTGAAATTGTCAGTAACCATTACATGGAGCAAACAAATATTAAAACTTAATATATACTTTAAATATTGACAAAGATCTTTAAAAAAAAAAATTCAAAACAAAAAAGTTTGCTACTATTCCAAGAATGAAGTACTTATTTAAACTGCATTAATATGCCTTTATAAACTCTTTATTACTGTCCTAAGTGTAAAAGCTAGCCAATTTAAACACTTCTTAAAAGATATACACATAATTTATTAATAGCAAAGACTGAAAAAATTAAGATTTGAACAATTTTCTTCTCTACTTTCTATTGCCATACTAGATTTAATTAATAAATACATGTTAGTATCATATACCCCCTAAATACTATTAATTTTCATAAGGATTCATCCCAACATTAATATCAATTTAAAATGATTAGATATCTCAAACTAGTTCATGTAATGAAGGTTGCTCATTGTTACAGTATCACTGGTTGAATTCCAGAATACTTGAACATTTTAGTAGAGTCTGTTTCAACATAGAATTAGAAAAAATAATGACAAAATTTTCTTGAAATTAAATATGTTTTTCCACATATTTCAATTTTTTTTTTCCATTACTAGAAAGCACTCTACTACTAATGGTTACAACATAAAATCCAAGAAACCTTAGAAAAATGAACATTTTTGGAATTTTTTAATAGTAATTTATATTCAGGATTATATTTAAAGAATATAGCCTTCTAAAAAAAGCATGTTTTTGATTCTAAAAATTCATGTCAAGGCATAAAACTAATCTGAATATCTAATTTTATTGCAAAAAACTAAGGAAGTAAAAAAAATTATTTGCACTTATAGACAAAAATAAATAAAATAAAACACTTAAAATTCACCCACCTTGATGATACCTGCTTGTAGATGTTCTAATTGCCTTTTATTTGTCCATTCATGGAGAGGAGCAATATTGGATACAACAACAAGAACAATTCGAGGGCTTTTAATTTTCCACTGTTGATGTAGTACATTGGCAACATATTCCATATTTGCATCATGTGCTGCTCGTAAAAATGGACGTCCCTGAAATTTGAACAGTTAAACTTTCACTATAACTATAAATAACACATTTTTTCACAATAAATAAAAAAATAAATGGAATCTTCAAATTCAGATATAGATTTAAGATAAAATAAAAAATAATTAATATGATGATTTACAGAGTTAATTAAAAGATTTCTTGGTTATTTTTATTTCTCAAACAATTTATCAAATGGTAAAGCTTTAAATTTAATTCTTTAAAAGAAATATTGCTTTAGATCGTGTTTGATATTAAATACAGAAATAAAAACAAAAAGAAATTTCATTGTACTCACATGATCTTCATAAGCAAAATTTCTCCAAAAACATAAAACACCATCAGTAGCTAAAAACCTTCTGAAAACATCTTCACCCAAAGTTTCAGATACAGCAAAACTGAGCTGACGCTTAACAGCAGGTTTTTCATCACTAGTAGCTTCAGTGGTTGCTGAAGGAATGTCATCAAGAGGAGTGTCATCTTCTCCTTTCTAGAATTAAGATAATTTTTTTAAATAGTAATAATAAAAATTAGAAAATAATGTATTATAATTTTAAATTCATTTGATTCCAAGTCCTTTAAAAAAGCAATTTATTCCAAATTCTGCATCAAGGAAATTAAAATAAAATGACAACATATAAAAGCAGTTAAAATGCTTCTTCTCCCAGTTTTAAATACAGATGCTGCAAAAATAATCTATCATATGTAGCTATAGTTGTTAGTAAAATAATGATCACTATGAGAGAGATATTTGATATTCACATTTGTATACCTCTCTTCCTACAGAACTATTCAGTCTTTAAGAGGACTGTTAGAACACTTTTGCAAATTATTCAAGCAGTGTTATGAAATCTGTTACGTATATGTATTAAAATACAAATATGTCAAATTTCTTAAACAAAATTTTTAAAACAAAATATATTACTTAAAAAAATTAAAAGATATAATATATATTTTAAAAATTTCAAAATATTCCAGGTGACTTAATTTTTAATTTGTTTAACTATTTTTTTCCTTATTACCCAATATAAATTTATTTGGAACAAAATTGCGTATGATTTTGCAATTCCAATTAAATACTAATTTTCTGGAAATATTTTTATGTACTTAATGAATTTTCATAAGATTTTTTTTTTCTGAACTAAAATTGACTTTTAACTATCTAAAAAACTTCAAAATATAAAATACATATCTGATTTTCTCTGAATGTTTAACCAAAATCTTTATTATCACTTCTATTTAGTTTCCTCAAAAATTAAGACACCTGGAGCATTTCAAAGGTATGTAATTACAATATAATTTTGAGAAAAGTCATTAAAATATACTTTTTTCTCTAGGCCCTTCAAATATTCATTTTATTGAATAACATATTTTATGGCACTCCTTTCATTGAATATAACCATACTTTTTGGCAATGAAACAAAAATAAAATTTTTTTCCATTTTTGCTTATTTCAAAGTCAACTGTCCCCTTAAACTTTCTTTTTATGATTATCTAAGCAGTTTCATTTTGTTGAAAATAATTGAGAAGCCCTTTCAAGGATGTGTTGATTCAGCAAATTAGACTTGTATATACAGCATTTTCAAGATATTTGAACATTCATGATTTCTTTTTTCTAATAGTTATCTGTTATTCAGATTCATATTTTCTACTCTTCCTCTGAGCTATACATTTTAACCTATGGAGGTTGTAGTACCAAGAGTGGCACATTATTTTTTGTGACAATTTTTATACAAATAATTTTAATCAGTGCTCAAAATGAATAGAAAATATCATCCACTTTTCACAATTTTTTTTTCAGTATTTATTATTTAGATACATAAATATTTTATTTTTAGGTCACCCCCCCCCCCCCTTTAATGGCTTGTACGATGGTGATGGTTAGACTGGTTACAAATTATATACTATGGATAGATGCTACAATAGTGTGCTAGCTTCAATTTAAGAAAGCATAAATATTTAGACTGTTTAAAGAACAGAAATTAAATGAATGGAAACACAAGAAATAACACATGCAGTTTTTAGTTGAATCAAAGATATGAATGTCAACATATTTTAATAAAGTAATAAAATATCTTTATATAGTTGGATCTTTGATCATGCTATTTCTTACTGAAGAATAAATGTTGGACAGAGCTGCAAATTGAACCTGACTTACATATGAAATTAAAGTAATAAATATAAATTCCAAAATAAATATATTGGTTGTAATAAAATAATCTCAATCTTTTTAATAATTTTCATCAACCATCCTAATTTCATCTTCATTTACAAATTTAATTGAATAATACAAATTTAAAATACTTTATTCTTTGATTACAAACATTCTATTTAAAATGCATTGATCCTTAATTGAAAAACGATTTCATGACAGAATATTTATTTTTAAATCTTATTTATGTACAGTGGTCATGGATATATCCTAAAAATAAATTAGACTGAAACTCTTTTCTTACACATATAATAGACAATACTAAAGGATAAATCATAAGAATAATAACAATTTGCCATTCATAAGAATTACATGTTTTATACTGATGAATAAAACCGTACAGGAGTTCACATAACGTTTATGACGTTTGGCATATTTCCATATGATGCATCAAAAACTGATAAGTCAGAAACATATCTATCTGCCGCTATTATAACCAATGATTTGAATTTTCTACTATAAAATATTTAGAACGTTTATTAATAAATTGTAATATTCTACGATCGCAAATATTCGCATAGATCCTTTCAAAAACAAGTTGAAGCATATAAAAACAACAAAGGCCAATATAATAAGAAATGTGGTCACTTTATTCAAATTTTTTGTGACAAACAATCTTTTGCAATTTTCAGAAATCTTATGTTCTAGTTAAATTATTAAATTAGCATCGAAGTAGTTAAAATTAAGGCAATAATTTATGAAAAACATGACTTATACTCTTAGACTGGTTTATAACAAGAATAATAGGATTTTAAACTCATTAATCAAGGATATACGCTCTAAACATTTAGTAAAAAAGTGAAAGTAACTCTTTACTTACGTCAACATCATCACTGGATCGGAATATACGAAAGCGTCGAAATAATCTATACCCTTTATCGCTTTTGTAGTTTTTCCGATGTCTGTACATGGCGAATATTATCACCAGTATAATAAGAAATGATAATGATACTCTCCGTTTCAAGAAAATAACAATACATTAATATTTTTTGAAACCAAAAAGTGACAAGTCACGAAACCACATCACAGTTTCCAAATGTAACTCAAAACATCCGGCAACATGTGAAGTCCCGGACGTTAACTTCTACGACAAGGCCATTCAAAGAAGCCCATTGGTAGGTGGTTTCATTGTATAGTTCCAACAGCCAATCATGTAAGTTCTATTACGGGGGAACAGCATTAAATTGCAAAAATTAAAAACCTGTGCAGAGATTTTACTAAATAGATAATTTTTATATATATTTTTTTAATTAAAAATTATTGCTAAATTTTTTGAAAATTTTTTAGAAATTACTTTGTTTAAAAAATCTGTTCAATGATTTGATTTTTTTCCCCTTGGTGGATATCGAAATCATTACAAAGAACTAAAAATAAATACAGTTATTCTCACTGCTTCGCTTGCAAACACAAAACGCAATTCTATGAGCAATAACTGTAATAGAATACTATTCTACAACATTCAGTTTTTTTTTTTAAATGTTCAAAATATATGTTAGAAGCATCATAATTTTAAAGCAATTAATTTTAAGGAATATTTATTTTTATTAATTTATTTTTTTTCCCTCTTGAAAAGTAATCAAAATAATATTTATGAGAAAATTTTCATAGAATCGACACATATATTCACAGCTTCTTATTTTAGACTATGAGGTGTTTTTTCTTTTCTTATTTTACAGCATTAATTTATTTGAAAAAAAATCGAATAATACCTTACAAACAGAAGTCAGTGTCATGGAATAGCGAAATTTCATATATCAATGACTTTTTCAAAAAGCCTCTATTTTGCTATTACACAATACATGTCTTTCTTGACACGCAAGGAATTTACAGTATAATTTTCCCGCCTTGGCTAGATGTTAAAAAAAAAGAGGAGGGGGGGGGGTCAGAGCTAAACTTTTTGTTTTGTTTTGTTTAAATAAACTGATAGTGTAGATTTTAGATGGAATGAAGAGGAAAATGCAGTTTCTTGCTTTTGAAATTCTTAAAGTGTTGTAAAATGATGCATGCAATCATGTGTTCTGAATAAATAAATAAATAAATAATCTTAATTAATTTTTCAGTTAAAAATTTAGTTAAAATTTGAATAACCTTTTAAGACTAAGACTCATTAAATAGTTAAATGTTCATATTTGTAGGTTTTGGCCCTATGGTCTGTTTCCTAGAGCGATTCGACTGATTTTTTTTTCTTTTCATTGCGCAGTTATTATGTTAAAATAGTAATTTAAGCCAAAGTATCATTGTTTTCCTAATATATTTCAAAAACATTATTTACTATTAAAACAGGATTAAATCCTTCTAAGGGCCCTTTGACAGTATAAAACTTGAGACCACTTTTCTTCTACAAACCTTCAAGACCAAATTTTTTAATCGATTTTAGTTTAATTTTTATACATTTACTAGTTTAAATAGCAAATTCTAAGAAACCGATATAGTAAAACGCTTAATTTCATACCACTTCATAAAAGTTGATTTCAGATATTCCCGTATAAAAAAGTTCACAACTGAAATTTAAGAGTAATATTAAACAAAATAGCTAAAAAGAGAAAGAGAAAGCTTTTTTTAACACCATCTAAATAATATTTAAATATAGAATTGGGTTTTCCTTTTTAAATTATAAAGATCACATATTTTTAGAATTATAAAATAACATAACATAAAACTTGCAAATGGTGATTAATTAGGAATATTAATTTAAATAATAATCGATTTCATTCTGAATAACTCAACTGCATGACTTTTATAATTAAGTAAAAATGAAAAATTAAATAACTTTCAAAATTCTACAAAAAATGTCGAATCTCGGAGTTTTTTAAAGTTTTAAACTGCGTCTGTTTAATCACCCGGCCTTACTATTTACAATAATTAAAAAAATATGAATATTTAGTTTTTTTATTATTTGTTTATTTGAGGTTTTCTGTAAATTACACACACACACATCTTGTCTAAGCATCTGAGATTTTTCTAATTGATCATTATCGTGACAATTAAGTTTGGAAATCCAACACTATTAGACAAGGTGTTACACGATATCTTCCTGTGGTCTTAAATATTCTGAATATCATGCAATATCGTACAAATATTGATGGCCACTTTTTGGTAATAGAGAAGGACTACAATTGAAACATCCACCCAGCTACTTTCTCCAGGAGATACAGTCTGTCACTGGAATTAAGGTAACTTGTTCTTAAAAGATTATTATGCCTACAAGGGAAATAAAAAATGCATATTCATGCAGCATTTTAAAATTTAAATACTCGTAGCCCCCCTCCCTCCCCTCTCGTCTCGTAATCGACGTGATAAGAGAAAATGTCGTAAAAATGTTTCATTTTTAGTAAAATGAAAAAAAAAAAATCTTAGATAAAGTGCCTTTTTATTTGTCAGTTTGGGTTCTGAATGTTCAATATTTTGACGATTCCAATGAAAACTTTATATAAAGTTTAAGACCGAAATTACTTAGTTTTTTCAATTTATCTTTTCAAAAAATAAAATTTTTACACTTTTTCTTAGTGGAGTAGTTGAGGTAAGTGGGATGTAATGTGATTTTTTTTCGCCCCTGTCTACTATTTGTAGCTTTGTAAGTATTAACTGCGTCAACGAGACAATATTATTTTTTAGGCCATTTCATCACATTTTTCTCTAAAAAATAGCATGTAGCACTAACGTTTTATTTCCATAAGAGCCTTAAAACTGGTGGCCCAGAATATCTATACCCCACTACCACCCCCTGACCTCCGGTTCTACTCTTCTGCTTCTCCGAGGTTCTTTTTTTTAATAATATTTCTTATTGCTCTCAACTTCAGCATACCAAAATTTGCATTAAAGAAGAAGAAGAAGAAGAAGGAAAAAAAAACTTGTTCTCAAAGAATATATTGTTTCCTGTTTTTATTTTAGAAGGGGACAAGCGATGTCCTCTAAAATCAAATATCATTAACATATTAACTGGTATGTGACGCTCTATCATGATATTCATTTCTGAATAAGTACATTGCAAGAATATTAAAGTTCGCCTGTACACTTGCATATCTGAGGCAGGCACAAAATAAATAACTTGGACATTTATTATTTATTAAATAACGACAATCGTTTGTCGTATCGTCTATTCAGTTTGAAATGTTTACGACTAACAGAAATCACATGGCGCTGCCTGTGTGGTTACCACAATAACGTAAATTAAAATAAACCACAATAACATAAATTAAAATAAACTACACTACCATAAACTAATGCATGAAAATGAAATAAAAATAAAAATAGTATTGATATTTCAATTCTTTTTTCTCTGTGACAGTTTTATTGTTTGTTGAACTTCAACCGACTGAAATCTAAACAATTAATAATCAGCGGGAACTTTCCAGCATACTCTTTAATAAAAGTGTCAGAATAAAACCGTAACTGTAAATTTAGAATAAAGCCGTAAACTCCACAAGAGCTCAGACTTTTATTTTCAGAGTCACGTACATAGATGTTTTCGGCCTCATAGTGTAGTGGAAAAAAAAAACCCCGGATATGTAATTATTAAACTTTTTTTTAACTAATTCAAAGATTTGACACAGAATTACAATTCTAGTAATAACATCATATACCACATTTCATTTATTTAAGTCTTTATGAATTTGAGTTACACGTGTGAGAATGCATTGGCCAATGAATTGTCAACCTATTGAAAGATTTATTCCGAATTTTGATACCAAATTTGATATACCTAGAATTTTACTTTCTCTATACGAAATATAAAGAGAGAGCACTGTAATCGTCAAAAAATTTGAACTCGAGCCTTAAATGAATCTATACGTTTATAGACTTCCCTGACTCCAAAAAACACATTTTTGGAATTATGCCTGTAGGTTTATTGCCAATCTGTCTGTCTATGGGCATGATAACACATAAAAAGTTTGAACTAGACATATAAAATTTAGTAATTGGTCTTTATACAAATTTTGTAGATTTCTATCGAATTTTGAATGATATTCATTTAAAAGAATCTTGCCTGTCTGGTGACAGGAATATAATTTAACAATATACGTACAAAACGAAGAGAGCTAGATAAATAAAATTTGGTGCACAGATTTAACATCGAAACTGTATGTATATATCAAATTAAGAACTAAATCTCTCAAGAAGTTAATCATCTGTTGGTCTTTCACAAGCATATAAACACGATAATCCCAAAACGTAATGTCTTAAACATAAGAAATTTAATACGTAATTTTGTGAATACAACTGTAATTCTATGTCAAATTTTGTTTCAATCGATCAGAAGAAAATCATCGAAAATACACATTTGATTTTCTGCTACTTGTGTATTAACCACACCTAGTGATTACCGACAAAAATCGCATGCTGATAGAATCTTTCTTAAGTATTATATGCCAATGGCATGTAATGAATAATACATAAGTACATTTATTAGAGCATATGCGAGAAGATTTCAGGGAGATCACTCCCTCTGGTTAAGTTTATAGTTCATTTGCTCTCAATCAGACAGTTAAATTTCCTCAGAATGAATTTCTTTCAAAATTTGATAGAAATCTGCAAATTTGATGTTAAGACCACATTCCAAATTTCGTTCATCTGGCTCAAAGCGCCTTCGAGTTATTGTGTTTACAGAGAGATAAGCAGAATTCCAACATGTGGAGTAGTCTCCCCGAACTGTAACCTTCTACCATTAAATGATTTTTATTATTTTTTTCAACGATGTTGGATTCCACTGATTCTGGTAATTAGGGAATTTTATTGTCATTTTTTTTATTTTTTTCCTTAACTGTTCTCTATTTTTGAATTTTTTTTATAGCTTGATAAAAATATAGATAATATGAAATTCTTTTATAGCTTGAAATAAGATTGGTATAGCGTATTTTTTAATTTTTTTTTCTTCCAAGAAATAGTTCTAAATTAAAGAAATTGCTACTTTCATGACAATGACGATATGCACCTTTTATCAAAGATATTGGATTTTACCAGTTGCATCCTTCCCCCAATTAGTTTCAGTGTAATTAATCTAATTAATTTCCACTGCCGTAGATACTCACAGAAACAATTCTTTTTAGTAGCATAGGGAAGCCTTTCATTTTATAAACATAAAATGAAATCTGCAGATCTTACCGGGGGCGCGGGTACCTTTGATTTGGGGATGGGAATCTTCCGGTGTCATGACTGGTTTTCATAATCCTGATGGGTATAATAATGGTTTAAGGTTGGCTACCCCCTGCCGATGATGGTACGATGACTCTTATGGAAGGATTGCATTGTAGTTATTGATGGCCCTTAGGACTCAACAATAGTGGAGTAAACACTTTTAGTTTATTAGCTTAGATGTCCATCTTGTTTCATGGTAATCAATGTATTTAATCAAATATCATTTGTTGACAAAAAACGAAACATAACATTTGAATCATTCAATGAGTAAACGAGTTTGTAGCTAGACAGGTAAAAATAAACTGCTGCGGAATAAATAAGCTTTACAGTTGATATCTGATATTTAGATGAACGAATTTTAAAACGAGTTTTTTACCAGATTAATGACCAGCTTTGAAGCTACACGAAGGATATTGAGGAAGGAACTTGTAATTTTAGCTACTTGACGAGGACGATACCTGAGCCAATGCCTTCAATCCATCGTGTAATGCTTTCAGAAAAACTCAATAAAGAAAAAAGAAACATGAATTGGTTTTGCTATTTATTATTGTGTTTCAGAAATATGCGAAAAATATATACAAATGTAATTTTAAAATAATTTTGTAGCTTAAAATAATTTTTTTCTGATTCAAGAAATTTATAAAAAAATAATTTGACTTTAAGAAGTTGAAATGAATAAGCAAAAATTTATTTGTTGAAAAAATAATGAAATAAAAATAAAATAATTTGACAAAAAGATTACAATTTTTAAAAAAAATTAATTTTTAACAATTTTGATTTTTTTATGAGAAAATTTGATTTTCCATTTTAATTTCTAATTGTTGCTTTATGAGAAGTAATACATCTGAATCAATGTAACTTTCCTAATTTTCATAATAAACCAAACCAGCTAGGAAACACAGCTGCTCCGGCATAATTCAGCATTCGTTATTATAATAATAATGAGAATGATACAGTGCCAAATAGGTTAGCAAAAATAAATGCCTTTTTATTTTTAGATATCAAAGATATTTTGTGCTACCATCATGGGTCTAAATGACTGGTTTTGATATGCATCTACGGTAGGAGGCAAAGGATACAGATCCCTATAGCTAAGATATTTTACGATTTTTCCACAAGGTTTTCGACTTTCTGAATTTTCTCTATATTATAATGAATAGCAACTTTCTTCTAATAGCTAAAAATCTGGATTGAATCAAAATATTTTTGAAAATCAATAATGATTCTAAAAATTAATTAAATGCTTTTTTACTTTCTCATATATATAGTATAGAGAAAATATAATAATTGTCAAAAAATTCGAATTCGAAATTTTGACGAATCTCCACATTTTAAACCTCCCTGAGCTCGAAAACCTTTTTGGAAAAATGTTCGTCTGTCTATGACAAAGATAACTAAAAAATGCGTTGAAATAGATGATTGAAATTTGGTATACGGTCTTTACATCAAATTTTGAGTAGAATCTGATCAGGAGAAGTTCGTCTGTCCGACTGTTCGAATATAAGTTAATACGATAAATACAAAACAAACAACATAGATGAGATTCTGTACACAGATTTAACATCTATCTCAAAATAGACATGTGTCAAAGTTTGAGCCAAATCCAACAAGGGGTTTTACTGCCTGTCGGTCTGTACTTTCAGAAACATATAAACTCGATAATTCAAAAATGCAATGATTTAAATATATTAAATGTAGTATGGGATTTTGTGACTACAAGTGCAATTTTACATCATAGTTTCAATCGTTTGTGAAAAACGTGTCTAAAACACAAATTCCATGTTTTGATACTATTAACGCATGCTAGGGATTAAGCGTCAAATAACTTCCTAAGGATGAATTGAGAGGTTCAATAAAAATGATAAAAAAGAGGTTCAATAAAATTCAATAAAATTTAATATTCCGTTTGTATTTTACACCATTGCCGTGTAAGGCGTTGTCTGGCATGACAAGTTTATTAGAAAGTATGTGAGAAAGTGGAAGAGCACTCCCATCGTTTTTATTTCTACTTAAAATATTAAATGTTTGCATAACCATAATACGATTATAGACGATCTAATTAAAACATTATTAAGAAAATACAAAAAATATCAATATCTAAATATTTGATACGTACATAAACATGCATAAGATATATTTCAGTTATCAGCTTTAAATTATTGTTTCCATCAACATTTAACATTAAGTTTAACCGCATTTACCAGATGCACAAGATGGTATTCCTTTCGACGAACCATAAATATTATCATTAGTTTCTTTTTCTTCTGTAAATGTAGCATTAATTCATAAAATTCAAAATAAAAACTTTTATTTTACTTTCTGCCTTCACCAGTTTTGTTGGACAAAAATAAATGGTATAATATTCTCACAAAATGACGATTTCATTATTTATAGTGATTCGTGTTGTCAGAAAACTAATTTTATTTATTTATTTTTAATTTAAGATCATTTAAAAATATACGAAGCCAATACTGTCATTAGGTGTTTCTGTGAAGCTTTTAAAAAAATTAAAATAATAATAATTAAAAAAGTGACAAAAATATCGCATTTCATTGCGGTTACTCATAATGAACTTGTAATGGAAAAATTAAGAGTAGTTTACGTTTTCCATCTCTATCTTGGAATTACAAGTTTTATTTATTTACTAGCCGCCTTTGGCGACCAGCCGGTTCGCCAGTATTACCGCTCGCTACAATTTTCAATTAAATATTTTAAGTAACTGGTCTCTTAATAGATTCTCAAACAAAACATTTTTAATCTTCAAATTTTGATAGTCATACCAAACTTATACTGTTTAGATCGTTTCTTTCAATTTACTATATATATTTTGCTAATTTGTTGTCATTTCCGGTAAAACTTCAACTTTAGTTTAAAGTGGAAATGATGAAATTGCAATTAATATAAAGATATTTTTTAATAAAACCAAGCGTTTTATTTTATTTATCGTCTTTATTATTATGTATTTATTATTATTATTACTGAATATGAGTATTGCAAACAGAATCGCTCGGTATTTAAGTCTTATGTGAACAACAAAATATTTTTCATAATTTATGTAATATCTAAAACAATAATTCAACAAAAATTTCTCAGATTCAGCATAAAATTCAGTTTTTAGTTTTGCTTTCAAAAGGATTGAAATGAAATCAATAATAATATTTTGTTCCGGCCTATAAATATATTTCAAAAATTATGAAATCTAAATTTAATGCAGTAAGGTATCGTATTCTGAGAAATATTCTGGACACACCAAATTTTAAATAAATTAATGAATGTTTCTGTTTTCCACGATCAACGAAGACTTATTTATAAAGTTTTGAATGTTAAAAATTTAGAAAAACTCAACATTTTCATAATCTTAGTCCAATTAATCTTGAGAAACCTAAGCGCTGATTGGCGCATTTTCTTTGAAACGATCGATGGAAAATCTAAAATTATACATTTTTTATTGAATAGTGATATTCAAATTTTCATAAATCAGTCAGTTTAAGTGATTGATTTAGTTGATTGGAAATTAACTCTTTTTATTTAAAGTATTAGTGTTTCAAGAACATTTTGTTATTCGTAATTTCCACAGCAGAAGCTTAATGTAAAATCAAAAATTCGTTATTTATTAAATCAAGTTACATAAAATATAATCATTTTCCATTTAGACCATTTTAGCAGATCTGTGACTCACTAAAGGTTTACAAATCAGCTGTGAATGGATATCCTGTTCATATTAAAAAAAACTTGCCTTAAAATATAACTGATTTATTGGATTAATAATATAGACAGTGTAAAAGATTATAAAATAATTTTTCTTGAATTTTTTTTTAGAAAAAATAATATTTCATAAATGTTTTCTTTCCTACAGACACGTGCCGAAAATTATATTTTTGCAGATTTTATTTCCAAAAAGATTTAATTTATTTTTAGTTGGAGCTTTAATCAATGTGATGGCAACACTTTGAAAAAAGCTGATTTTTTCCCATGAATACGAAACGTGCTTGAGCAGCTTAAATTTTATTTTTATTTTGTACGAAAAAAAATGTTGAAAAATATATTTAAAATATTTATTTACAAATTCATTAAAAATAGATATTTAATTTTAAGGTTAAAACATTGGTATCATTTAAAAGATAAATTTTTGATCTCTAACTTCATGCAAAAATCTTTTTTGTGCGGTAATAGTTTCGGAAGTTATAGCAGAAGCACGCCAAAATTTCGCTTAATTTTTAAATAAATAAAATTCTAATTAAAAATTCGAAAAAATAACCCCCAGGTGCACATTCCCGGCCTCCAAGGTATAGACGTGCTAAATTTGGTAGCTGTAGGTTGAATGGTCTGGCCTGTAGAGCGCCAACACACACACACACACATTGAGCTTTATTATAAGTACTACATAGAACAAACACATCAAAAGTAAACATAACATTTCAATAGTTGCCAAAAACAAAAGAGAGAAAAATGCAATTAATAAGCAGACGATATTTAGAAAAGTACAGATATTTAAACTGGAAAATGAAATTATCCGAAATTAAAAACACGCGCAGACGATATTTACAAAAGTAAAAATATTCAAACCTGAAAAGGAAAATATATGAGTTATTCCATCAATAAATGCCATAAGTTTGTTTATATCTTCATTATTTTATGAGTCATTAAACATCAAAATGCGTCCGGGACTAAATAAATACCCTGTATAGAGAGTGTAAAAGATTATAAAATAATTTTTCTTGAATTTATTTTTTTAGAAAAAATAATATTTCATATTTGTTTCATTTCCTACAGACACGTGCCGAAAATTATATTTTTGCAGATTTCATTTCCAAAAAGATTTAATTTATTTTTAATTGGGGCTTTAATCAATGTGATGGCAACACTTTGAAAAAAAGCTAATTTTTTCCCATGAATGCGAAACGTGCTTAATCTTAATTTTTATTTTTTACGAAAGAAATTATTGAAAAGCATAGTTAAAATATTAATTGAAAAATTCATTAAAAATAGAAATTTAATTTTAAGATTAAAACATTAGTATCATTTAAAAGATAAATTTTTGATCTTTAACTTCATGTAAAAATCTTTTTTGTGCAGTAATATTTTCGGAAGTTATAGCAGAAACACGTCAAAATTTTGCTTAATTTTTAGATAAATAAAATTCTATTTGAAAATTCGAAAAAATAACCCCCAGGTGCACATTTCCGGCCTCCAAGGTATACACGTGCCAAATTTGGTAGCTGTAGGTTGAATGGTCTGGCCTGTAGAGCGCCAACGCACACACACACACACATTGACCTTTATTATAAGTATAGATTTAGCACTGTCGCGTGCACGATTTAATTTAAACCACTCAACTTAACGATTTTTTGTAAAAGATGCAAACTATAATTTAAGCCAATTCTTTCAGAACTCTTTTTTATAAATATTAGTTTAATTAAAATTCTTTTTCTTACAACTGTGAGCGTTATTTTGTCATGTAAGAGAATTTCCCTAGTTCCATATTAATTTTATGGATTAAAAGAATCTGATGTTCCAGCATTTTGGTAATTAGAGAAATCTAATATATAAAAATCTCATGTCACGGTGTTTGTGTTCGTACTCCTCCGAAACGGCACGACCGATTTTCATGAAATTTTTTATGTGTATTTGGTAGGTGTGAGAATAGGTCGTAAAGTATATTTCACAACGATAGGTAATTAGGGTGTTTCAATCGACGTTCACCTTACGATGAGAAGATCAACGCTTGCTTGAAATCATCGCCACTGTGGCGTAATGTTGAAAGAGTTAAAAAAAAAATAAACACGCGCGTCCAAATGCTACAAGATCCATCTGCTGACACATTCTCGGACCAGTTGTTAGATATCGGTGATGGAAGAGTTGCTGTCTATGAAAATACTGGATGCATAAAATGGCCCACTAATTTCTGTACTATCGCTGATTCGCAAAATGCTCTCATTGACCGCATATTTCCCGATGTACGCACATAATACATAAATTATACGTGGCTGGCAGAAAGTGCCATTTTGGCAGCAAAAAATGTGACGTCGACGATTTTAACTTCAAGATACAGCAGTCGTTGCCAGACGACTTGATATCATACAAATTGATGGATACAGTTTGCGATGCTAACGAAGCTGTACATTATCCAACAGAGTTTTTGAACTTACTGGATTTGCCAGGCATGTCACCACACCTTCTACGACTGAAAGTTGGATCTCCGGTTATTTTACTTCGGAATGTGAACCCACCATGTCTGTGCAATGACACGCGATTGGTCATTAAAAAATTTATGAAAAACTTTATCGAAGCCACCATTTTGAATGGTAAATTCCGGGCCGAAAATGTTTTGCTGCCACGAATTTCCAATGATTCTCACAGACGTGCCAATCGAATTCAAACGCGTTCAATTTCCTATTAGATTCGCATTCGCAGTGACAATCAATAAGTCGCAAGGCCAAACGATGTCTGTTTGCAGCTTAGATTTGGGCACACCATGTTTTTCACACGTGGCATGCTCTGGCGTGGGCAAACTATCGAGAGTATTTGTGTTGGCTAAAGACGGACTGAGAAAAAATATCGTACACTCAATTGATCTTCGAAATGAATATTGATTTTCTTTATTTCCTTTTTATACTTTAGGACAAAAAATATATTACTTTTTTCACTTTACGTTTAACTTTTAAGAGATCAAACAATGAATATGTTCGTTACGTTAATGAAATACATTGTATTGAGAAAATGAATGGTTGGTGTTTTTTAGTTTTTATCGGCGATCATCGTCTACAGTGCTCCATTCCTCTTATCCCTACACACTTACAATACATTCGTTAACAACCAAAATATTCAATAGAAATAGTTTATAAGGCAGAACAACGTTTGCCGGGTCAGTTGGTTTTATTTATAATATTTTGTTGATACTAAATGCTAATGCAATAAGCACATAGCTGTAGTATTTGGCAGTGTTTTCACAAAATGCTTCTAAATTCTGAACTTATTTGAAAAATTTATATTATTTAGTAGTAGGAAAATCTGAGGGAAATTTCTACAGAAGCATTATTTAATTTAATAGAACTGTTTTTCCCCCTTATTTTGAAGTGTGGTTATCACGACTAAAGAAAAAGAAAAACTGATACCTATATCTTTCAAAGAATTTAATTTACCAAATAATTTTCATTTCTTGTAAAACAAAAAGGCAAACGATAACTTAAGCAAATTCTTTCAGAATTCTTTAATTATCTTTAATTAATTATTATCTTTATTTATAATTTTTGTAAATATTAGTTTAGTTAAAAAAAAATTCTTTCAATTGTGAACGTTATTTTGTCACAGTTACAAATTTTCCTAGTTCCATATCAATTTTGCGGATTAAAAGAATCTGAAGATGTTCCAACATTTTGGTAATTAAAGCAGTTTTATTTATAATATTTTGTTGATACTAGCTGTAGTATTTGGCAGTGTTTTCACAAAATGCTTCTAAATTTTGAACTCATTTCAAAAATGTACTATATTTAAAAGTAGGAAAATCTGAGTAAAATTTGTATAAAAGCTTTATCTAATTTAATGCAACTGTTATTTTTCCCCCTACTTCTTCTGAAGTATGGTTATCAGATCTGAAGAAAAAGAAGAAAGCACGATATCCAAATGCTTTCAAAGAAAAACAGAGTCTACGTCACATCCGGTCAAAACCACAAAACTCATTTCCGGAAGCAATGTCAACTATGAATAAGTGACCGTCATGCTTTTATTAGCACTTGGGATTTCACTACATTCCCTCACTGAAGGACAGGGTGTAGATAAAAAATATGAACGGGAAGAGTGCATGGATGAGCTCAAAGTATTCCAACTTTATCTCGTTTCGGAGCTTATCGAACAGCTGGTAATGTTTTCTAGATTAGTAAGAGGAAGGGAATCCCTTTCTTTCAAGTGTCACGCATGCTCTGATGATTAGGAACAGTCCCAGTATGTGACGTATCGTCTGGTTTTGAATACAATGTTCGTTTCAACTTGAGAATAATTAGTGCGTGTTCAATGAATTTGAAAGATTAGGTAGATTTCTTTAATAAATTAACGTCTGAAGTATTCGTTAGATTCACTGTCCGTAGTTTAGCTGTATAAATGGAATATAATCAGCCTGTTTTAATGAATGTGCTGTTTGAATATCTCAATACATTACATGTTATGGATTTCCTTTACGTAGGCTGATTAGAGTTAATGGTATAAAAAAATCTATGCATCCTGGATTTGCAGGGACATTGCGGATTTCCGAATCTTGGTTCCTATCTCAAATAAATGATCAGATTTCTTAATTTAAATCGCTAGAGCTTTTAATGTATGCGGACGCAAAAACTGGAATGAAATTGGAGGTATTTCTAAGCGTAAAATTCATATAAAATCTAAATCTCAAATAATAATAGAGATAAATGTGTATGTCTTCGTGTGTATGTTAGCACTTTTAAGAACAGATGGTTTGAACAACTAATTCAGTACACATATTCTTGGGAAATATCGGAGTGTGTATTTCGAAGATATATTTTTGAAATTTCAATTATAATTCTAATTAATTGACAATTAAATGAGATTTTGGAGTTCTTTCATGACAACCTTCAAAAATATAATTGCACAAAATTGATTTTTACATCATTTTTGGAAATTTAAGAATTTTTTTTTCGTTGCATTATTTTTACCAATAGATCTTATTTTGAATCGTTTTTTTTATTTATTTAGATTTCAAACCGCCCTGTCCTGTCAAATATTTAATCGCGTGGTTTTCTTCCATTGTTGAAAGTTAAGGAGAAAGATTCTTTTCAATATCTGTGTAATTTACAAGACGAATAAAAAAGGAAGTTACAATACCGAAAATTAGAAGATAGTTTATCCTGACAGGTTTCAAATCGCATTATGAGGTCAAGGAACTTCATTATGATGATTCATCCATACAATAAACAGAGCAGGTTATCATTTAAAATGTAGTTTCTTGCCAAATTTTGAACCAAATATGTTAAAAGGTTATCATATGTCGGTTGCATGTACGTAAACACAATGACTGAAATCGATGAAAATCAGTATATGATTTAATGACCACAATTATAATCCCGTATCAAATTTTTGTTTCCATCGGTCTTAAATAAGATGTCAAAAAATGCATATTCGCATGATATATTCATTAAAAATGCTTGATTGACCCCAACGATCTATGTTTCGTAACTATTGTTCGCTACTGCCACGGAAGACATTCGCGATCTTACCCAAAGTCTAGATTTTTATGTGGGGGGGGGGGAGGAATAAGATCTTTATCAGAGAATAAGGGGAAAAGTTTGGGCAGTTCTCCCATTGTTTTATCTTTTCTTCGCTTATCTTTTACAAATAATCAATTATTTTATTGATTTCGAATATTTATTTTATTTTAGTTACATACATTTTAGATATTTGGCGATATTTTTACACCTTTGCAACTATTGCAATGAATTATTTAATATTGTTATACTGTTACCTTTATTACAACCACAGAGAATAATCTCCCCAAAACTTTCTCGCATACTCTAATAAATTTGTCATGCCAGAGAATGCCTTACATGGCATTGGCGTACAATAGTTATAATTTAGCAATTTTATTGAATCTATCGTGTCATCCTTGGCGAGTTATTTGGCGAATAATCCCCGGCAGGTATCATAGGCCTGTTTTTCTCAACCGATAATAATGAAAATTTAGCACAAAATTGCAGTTATATCACAAAATCCTATACCAAATTTAATATATTTAAGTCATTGCGTTTTTTGAATTATAGCATTTATATGTTTCTGAAAATACAGACCGACAGGCAGTTAAACCGTAGTTGAATTTGGCTCAAAATTTCACAAGTATCTACACTATAGATGTTAAATCTTCGTACCAAATTTTATCTAGCTAGCTCTCTTCGTTTTGTAATTATCGTGTTATATTCAAATAGTTAGACAGATTTTACTGGAATGGATTTTACTGAAAATTTGATTGAAATCTACAAATATGGTGTAAAGACAGTCTACCAAATTTCATTCGTTTAACTAAAAGTGTGAATTTTTTTGAAGACAGCTATACTTTCTCTGTACTACGCATACAAGAATTTAAAAATAATAGGACTTATTTGTAAGGATTTCAAATACACAGAAATAAATACTAGACTAATGTGGGGGATTTTGAATTGTAGTAATTATACTATGACGAATCAGCTTAAGTATAAGCACTGGAATCCCAGCATCAAGTCTTTTAGCTTACGAATTCTCGATATAGAGGCATTGTAAAATAATTCAAATTTTTGACCTCTATGTTAGGACGCCGGTTGCAGTTACGTTTATTATATACTAGCCGCCTTTGGCTACCATCCGGTTCGCCAATCTTAATGCTCGTTAAAATTTTAATAATTAACTATTTTATGTAATTCCTACTTTAATAGAATCTTCATTAAAATATTTTAAAACTTCAAATTTCAATTCACTTATAATATTATAAAGGCCTTCAGTCATAACGTAATCTGTATCTCTCCAATTTTCTGTTAGCTCTCGTAGAATTTATGCTTTAAATTAAAGTGGAAATGATTAATCTGCAATTAATATAATAATATTTTTTACTGAAACAAAGCATTTTTTTTGTAGTATGATTACTGAAAACAGAGTCATTGAGCATTTAAATCTTATGGGCACTAAAGAATATCTTTCTTAATTTATGTAATATCCCAAGAATTAGTCATCAAAATTTTTTCAGATTCATCTTGAGCAGGTCCATTAATTAACAATGTTTAATTTTAAATGCATCAAACACTAAGAAAATAAACAGAATCGTTTAAACTAATCGAAAACAGGAAAAAAAATTACTTAAAAAACGATGAACTTAAACTAAATACAATTTAATTACAAAAGCATACAACTAACCTAAAAATAATTTAAATCGAGTCCGCTTCCGTTGAAATTAGATGTAAACAATCAGAATACAATGCGCATGCGTGAATTTTCAACGCCAGTTACGGTAACGCAAATAGGGGAAATTTTTCTACGCCCGTTGGGGTAACGCTATGCAGATTAGAAATTTTTAATTTCCTTTAATCTGTTTTGTTTTAATTCAAAAGTACTTCAGAATGAATCTGAAAGATCGATTAATTAACCACGTTTAATTTTAAATGCATCAAACATTAAGAAAATAAACAGAATCGTTTGAAATAATCGGCTGAAAAATGTTAAGCCTACCCTCATTGATTTTGGAAAAAAAAAGAAGGGGGGAAAAAAAAACTGAAGCTTTACTCATTTGGCGGTGGGGTAAATGAAAGGATTTTTTTGGCGGGAAAGTTAGTTTTGAATTAATAATTAAAATTTCAAAAAAAAGGGACCCCAGATGCACATTCTCGGCCTCCAAGGTATACACGTACCAAATTTGGTAGCTGTAGGTCAAATGGTCTTTTCTGTAGAGCGCCCACACACACACACACACACACACACACACGCACACACACACACACACACACACACACACACACACATTGAGCTTTATATAAGTATAGATAGATAAGATCCAATTGATGTCATTTATTATGCGTGAAAAAGCAAATAAGAATTGTAAAAACGTTTCCAGTAACGCTGAATTCTTCTTTTGAAATTTTTAAACTAAAATCTTAACAATGAAAAAATATATTTTGAATATATTTTTTCATTTTTCAAAGACATTGAGGGAATAATTAGCATACAGCAATTCTTGGGCTTGGCTGCGTTAGTGTGTGAATACCTTGAGCTCCCACGACCGGAAAGGCAATTTTCAGGTTTACATCTATAGAAATAGGTCAGGTAAATTTTTCTTCTTGCCATATCTCTCCTCTTCATATATTTGCTGTAAGTTGTAAAGAAATTAGAAATTTTTTTCGCTTAGCAGACAGCAGTACTTACGGCATTTCCAAATTTTACGGGAAGAAGGGAAAAAAGAAAAATAATTTTTAGCGCCATCAATGAACATAACGAATATTTTTTACTATCGTAGTTTTATCATGTATGGTCTCATGTTCGTAACACACGTGACAAAAAATAAATATGCATTATTTAAAATTATAATTTTACAAATCAAGAAAAATATATATATATATACAAAACTGGAGAAAAATTAAAATTAAATCTATGATGGCAAATTTCAAGTTATCATGTGAGAACATTATTATTTTTAAGTCATTATTTGTCTTACATAATTTGTCCTTAACCAGTTTAAACTGGTTTGAAACAATCACGAAACTTATCTATCGGTCTCTATCCCCCCCCCTTCTCCCTATATATATAATGATAATTTTCTTAAACTTTCATTTTCAATTTTTCTAGCTGGCAAACAAAGTTTTGGAGCTCGACCGATTTTGAGATGAAATAACAGCTATGATGTCATAGTTCTACATCAACCTTTTAAAAACTCATCTGTTGTCAAAGAAGCATATGTAATAGTAAAGCAATGCTGGTAAAAGCAGGCCAACCTTTTAAAAACGCTTCTGCTTTCAAAGAAGCATACGTAATAATAATGCAATATTAGTAAGAGCAGATAAAAAAATATTTGCGATTAAAAGATGATGATGAAAATTGCCATTCATG
>JAPMOR010009080.1:11749-24046 GCA_026543865.1 Argiope aurantia
TATATAATCATATTTTTTCTATTAATTAATTTTCTATTTAATTCTAAACAGTTCTCTTAAAATACAATGATTTGGAAAATGATATTAAATATTATTTATTGGATAAGCAGGGCTGTTACAAAAATGAATAAATCGAAATTTGTTCATAAAATTCTTCACATCAAGATTTAGTGGTAAAATTTGATCATAAAGCAAATTCATCTGAATATATATATATATATTATTAGAAGTGGGAAAAAAAATTTGAAATTCAGAAATTAATCCAAATGTTTTGTATTAAACAATTTTTGCAATAAACAGATAGATCCTCATTCAAAAAAAAATCCTCATGTTTAAGACACAAATTTGTTAAGACATTGTTTTGAACATCAGAATAAAACTTTCATATCATATCATCTAAAAATAATTTAAAATTTTTATGTTTCTAAAATGAGGATCATAAAAAATCAATTCATATCTTGTTATGACCATTAAGAAAATTTATAAATACGTAAAAACAGTTCCATTCCAAGAATTTCTTCGATTTATTTTATACATGATGCTGAATGTTTCAAATGCCAGATTAGTGTTCGTTTCTTCTAAAAGTTTCCACTGATCAGACTGAAGAATCTCTCTGTCATTCAATGCAATGAATTCTTGCACAGCTTTCTTCAGATCGGAATCGGTGTAATTATTTGCCAGCATCAAAATATCACAGCAATTAGAGAGACATATATTTTTCTGCAAAAAATTAGAACACTTGCACTTCAATTCAAGGACTTCATATTTTTCTCCAGCAAAATAGAGTTTCTTAGCAATCTCCATGTTAAGATTTGTTAGGTTGTCGGAGTACAGAAATAATAAAAAACGATGCACTGTTTCTGCATCTAAATCCTTGATTTGGACACAGTCATTAATCTTGTGTTCCATGTTCGCAAACAAGTCACTGAACACAGGAGATCGCAAACTTAGAATCAGTTTGTGAGCACGAAATGTGTCTGTGGCGGTTTGCAATTTTATATCCGAGAGTATGCCACTAGAAAATAAGGACACCATATCTTCCTGCACTGTTAATGGAACTTGATTCTCTTCTTTCAGAACCTCATTGCCATTTTGTACTCCAGAAATCGGTTTCTCAATGATATTAGACAAATTCGCTGCATATTTCGTTTTTATGATTTTGCTTTCGTATTTACCTGTGTAAATTGCTATATCACATTGAAGGGATAGACAGTTATTTTGCAGGTATTGTTTGTGAGATTCCATAAAATTTTTCTTTGAAAATTGCAATGGAATTTTCAAAGAACGTTGTTGTTTTGTATTAAAAAATGAAAACTCGTCATATCCACATTCCGTCTCATTTCCGGAATCGTCCAAAAGATTTAACGCACATTTGCAGTATTCTATCTTTTCATAATCCCAAGGTATAATCTCAACGAAAATTATTTCACCATTGGTCAAAATAATATTCATAGAGGACACGGGCTTTACGACTGATGCGGATCGAATGTGGACATCTGTCTTCCTATAGGAAGCTAAATCACTGAAATTTTCCACTACACATCCGAAAGATAGTTGTTCCACTTGTGCAATTGTAATTATGATGCACTTACCATCTTCAGAAGCAGGTCCTTCTCTTTTCCATACTTTGCTTTTGATGATTATAGTGTCAGAAGGGATAAATATCCCCGCCTTCAGTTTGAAAATTCTATCTTTGGGAACATATAAGCATGGACGGCCTAAGTAATCAAAAAATGTTTCAGAAGATGATACCTCAAAAGGCGGTAAAGAAGGATGGTCTGAAGACACAGAAAAGCAATAATCTAAATTATTATTTTTCAAAACATCTCTTGTTTTTTCATTAGTGATGGCGAGACAAAGAAATTCATTTTGTAATCCTTCTGCAGGTGATAAACATAATCTCCATTTGCTGTTCTCTAAATTGTCCATGAAGAACCAAGGACTGCATATCCAATAACTACAATCTTGTGCAAAGAATTTATAATTCAATATCCGCCAGGTGATGGTGAAACTGTTTCTTTGCAAATGCGCCGTCATTTAAATGATATGTTGAATCTGTGCTTGCAATAGACATGCAAAAGGAAACTGAATTCTGAAATAACCTTGTTTGATATATGAAGACAATTTTGCACCAGTAAGTTCCTGTACAAATCTGAAATGATTCAAGAACAGTACTAAAAGCTATGATGTTAGACTGAACACATACGAAACAAAGTATTTTTTTATCGTTTTAGGAGCATTGTTATTAGAAGCCTGATAATGTAAGTCAAACAATAAACTTTACTCTGTAATCTATCTAGATTTAAATCCGATATTTTCTCTTTTGCTTTGATTTCGTTTTTGTACAAAATAAGAATTACTACATGATAAAATTGAGAAACTACAAATTGCTTGTTGCATGAAAGTATAATCATTTGCATATGCTGTCCAATTCAATATTTCTTCCGTAGTAATCTTTTCCTTATAATTTTTTGTTATATATATATGCAAATATTTACTTTGCAAATACGAAATATACAAAGGGAAAGAATTGTAATTTTTGAAAACTTCCTGTTCAAGAATTTGACTAATTTCTATGTTTCATACACTCGTGAGCCACATTTTTTGGAAATATGCCCTTTTGGGGGCGGCGGGGGCTCTTACTCTCTTTCTGTGAACATAATAACTCATAAATGTTTCGAGATGGATAGATTTAATTTGATATGCACTGTTTTGGCAACCTGCGAATGAATTCACTTCAATTCCCAATGTCCTGACGTAATAAATTAAGACTGTCTTTTTGCTTCAACTCTCTAAGTACTCGTAAATGTTGATTGGCCCACCACGGATAATAGAAAATCCAGCATCTCTCGAAATCTGAGAAGACATTTCCTCCTCCAACTTACAACCCTAAATGCAGCTCTGTTGTTGGTTGATAAAACTCCCCATTCCACCCTCAAGCACTTTGGTTCATTTTAGCCTTTCGTTTCCACATGTAAAGCCCTTTTCACATTGTATACAATCTTACCAAAAGTCACGCATTATTCAATCTTCATTTCATTAAGGAAATAGTTCCTTGACAGGGTCGGGTGCTCTGAAAAGTTTAACTTGAACCTAAAACGCTCACTCACCCTTTGTTATGCATCATGCCTGCGCCCATGATCATTTGCTGTCTTAATATAACCTCTATTTTTTTTAACGTAATTGTTGTTCTATTAAATATGTCAATGTTTAAAACTTGCATTTTTATACTCATGCTGTCTGCATCTCGTCACTATACAAATATCTTTCTGCATAAATGGTGTTTTGTGGTTATATAATTATATAAAAGGTGATGTTGGACAGAAGTTAAGACCCTTGTCATCGCAAACACTTAACATGCATTGCTCATATCCACATTAATAATAAAAATGTTATCACCCCTCCCTCCAAAATAGAAATTTGGTGTCCTTGAAGAACGCCGTGAGCGCCAAGAGTGCTTAGATTTTTATTTTGAAATTCCCAAAAATGAGCATTTTATGCTCTGTAGTGCAGTGTAGAAAATCGAATATGCAACATTTGACACAGAACTACAATTTTAGGAACAAGATCAAATGAAGATTTTCTTTCATCTTAGCCATTGCTCAATCACTGCAAATAGACAGATAGGCAGACAGACCGGTTAACACTTTGACAGATTTTATTCAAAATTTTAAGGCATTCTAGATGTTAGAATTGTATATTAAATTTTATTAATTTAGATCTTAAAATTTTGTAATAATCATGTTCACTTGCAGACGGAAAGATAGACAAACTTCTTGCGATTGTACAAATCTACGTATATATTTTTTTAGCATAGTAAAGAAATTTTGCATCTTCGTATTACAATTGGCGAACAATAATTACCAAAGATGGAACTTTGGCGCGAGTCTGGCATTTTTAGGGAATCTAACATACCATCTTTGGCGATTAATCCCTGACAAAGGGATTTAATTGCCAAAATATATTTTCGATGCCTTATATAAACTAAATAAAACCAAAATGTGGCATAGAAGTAGAACTAAATCAGAAAAAAAACATATAAAATTACATTTATTTTATTCATTAAATATCTTAATATCAAAATACAGACCGACAGACATTGAACTCTAGACAGATTTAGCTCCTAAGAGCATCTAACTCTTTTCGTTTTGTAGTTAACGTGTACTCGGATAGACTTTCACTGAATGAATTTCAAACAAAATTTCATAACAATTTGCAAGTTTGGTATATACCTACCAAATTTCGTCCGTCAAACTCAAAGCGTTTTTGAATCATCGTGTTCCCAAATAAACAAATAATTTATTTTGACTTGAGAAAATCTGAAGCATGGAGAGTTTTTTTAAATCTCAAGTTGGAATTTTTTAACAATTGCATTAACTCTTTATATAATTCGCATACGAGGAAATAATTACATTCTTTAAAATATTTTTGTTTGTTATCCATAGAAAAGGTAAATTTTAAATATACGCTTTTATTGCTCAATTAGTTTTAATATTATAATTTATTTTAATACATGACTTACATTTCTTTGCTTTTTTTTTGCCTTTGGTTTTTATATTATATTATTATTTTTAAATTGTCCTTTGAATTTTTAAACCCGTTTTAATCTTTCTCATAGATTTTTTTTTGATAAACTCTCAAGAGTTTCCTTTTTCTTCCACTGGATAGCGATTTAATACCTACATAGAAAAGCTGATGCCTGGTGATGCCTTTACTATGATGGAAAATTAAACATTCTGTAAAATTAAAAGATTGAAAATTTAATAGAGGGTTGGGGGTGTATATACTTTCTTTCCTTCTTTATTTATGTCTTTTTTTTCCACTTTTCATATTATTTTGTTTTGTAAATAGCATTTATCTCCTCGTTCAGTTTCTTCTTTTTCTAATTTTTTATTGTTTATTTGTATGGCACTATTGTTTTTATCATGGGCATTTGTGCAATTTTATCATGCGAGAACATGATGTTGTTTTGGTTTGAGATTTTTGAAACTTCAAAATGCGTAGGCAACAAATTGGCGATTTATGGCTTTTGAGGCATCCATTTTTCTCTTTTAGGGTTATTAGGAAATAAAACAGAAGGCTCTCGCATTTGGCGATTTACGGCCAACTAAACTTACAACTTGATTTCCAAATTATTCATTCCCCGAATTCTTACGAATTGTCTTAATTAATTTAAGTCATTAATAAATTTATGCCGGTTTGAAACAATCACGAGACTATCAGATTACGCATTCGTCGATATTTAGAAAAACGACGGATTTTTTTCATCTCAAAATTGGTCGAGCTCCAAAACTTTATTTGCCAGCTAGAAAAATTGAAAATGAAAGATTTAAAAAATTATCATTTCATATATATATATATATATATATATATATATATATATATATAGAGAGAGAGAGAGAGAGAGAGAGAGAGAGAGAGAGAGAGACCGATAGAGAAATCTCGTGATTGCTTCCAACCGGTTTAAAGTGGTTAATGACTTAAATTAATTAAGACATATAATGACTCAAAAATAATAATGTTCTCACGTGATAACTTGAAATTTGCGATGCGTAGATTTCATTTTTTATATTATTTATAATTGTTTTTGTTACCAACATATTTCTGTCAATTTTTTTAACACAGAATGGAGTCCACCCTCATGTACCCAATACTGATCAATATTCCATTAGACTTTTATTTTAAACAATTGAATTTTGGCGCTGTTAGGCTCTCGAGAACTAAGATGAGTCATTATTCTCGGGGACTGTGGTTTATCTTCCAATTCATGTTCATGAAATTATTTAAATAATCAAGATTTTAGTTGCAGGTGTATGGAGTACTGTTACATTATATATCATGCCGAAGCACTCACCATGTTTGAAAATAGTTGAGTCATCATGCTTAAATGGATGTAAATGTTCAGACCAACAGATGGACAGAGCCTTTCCGTATTTAATTCGAAATCTGATGAAGTTTTGAAATTAAGATGATAAAATTGTATACCAAATTTCTATTTTTAGTTATTGCACTCAATTGCATTTGAATGGACAGGCAGACTAGCTTCCTCTGAAAGGATTTTCTTCAAACTTTGATAGAAATCTACAAATTGGGTAAAGCATACCCTATTTGTTGATCCTACCATATTTTATCCCTATAGTTCAAAGCGCTCACAGTCAAGTAGACAAACATAATTCTAATAAACAGTTCTTTTCGCCATAGTTATGTCTAAAACATAATTATGGTGATTAGTCAAAAATTCTCGTGTTCGAATGTTTTGCAATTATATTATTTTCTCATAGCATACTTCGCATGTGAGAAAATAAAAATTTGAAATTTTTAACCAAGCCGACAAATTTTTTCCACTAATATAATTTAATAACTAATATTTATCGAAATTAATATAAATATTTGAGCACTAAAGAGCATCTAATATTTAATAGATAATCGAAGATCAATTATGTAATATCAATAAATACGAATCATAAAGAAAAAAATTTGAACATTTGAAAATACATATGTATTATGTATTTAAATTTTAAATCGTTGGTAATAACTCAATAAAAAAATTCTTTCAGCAAATTCTTATCTTCTCCAATTATTTTTCTAAATAATTTCTGATATAAATAAATTCAGAGCAAGTATCCAATTAATGAATAATAAGATAAACATAAACAGAATCGTAGCAAAAAGCCGCCAGATTTTAAACTTGCTCAGTCATTTTGAAAATAATTCGAACAAAATATGCAATTTATTCAGGCAATATGTTGGGATACATTGTTAAGTAGATAAGAAAAGAATAACAAGAAATTTCCAATCTTTTTGAACCATTGCGAATGTACATTCAAAATATTTTTAAAAATACAAAACTTATAAATCATCATCAGAATCATTGATTAAAAAATTCATTTCATAAAGATATATTTCCTCCACTTATTTATTCATAGATTACAATAATATGTTCAAAGTCAGAGAAATACAAAATAACTGACAAATAAATAAACTGATGAAGAAAATCATTAAACAAATCCGAGAGATTACAAATATTTTTGTCTGCAGTTTCGGAACTATTTTATATGCAAAAATTATATGATTTAAAATCATGGAAATCAATAACTTAAATATTAAAGTACGTTAAATATCATTATAGGGACAATCATCAAGTTCCGCTTCAAACAAATATTCCATTGATAACATTGATAAACATTCTTTCATGATATATTGAATGTTGCCGAATTCATAAGGCAAATTCAGAAGAGGTGTAGTAGGCATCAAGAGAATGAAAATTTCCATTGAGCATAGAATAACAAACCATATTTATACGGCAAGCGGCTAAATTAATGCACGGATTCCCAATAATCATTAGCCTATCAGTGATGACTCTTGTACAAAGGTCTTTTCAACCGCAACTGGGAACAATTCCTATAAAAATGTCTCGCAATCGCATTTCTAACGTTGGATTTGATGCATTATACCTGTATTATATTCCTGCTTTACAAAAAACAAATATTTTTCTAACTATTGTTGTCCTCTTTTGCCACACTCGACATCATACCCTTCAGAATTAACATTACGATTTTCTTCCACTAAACGAGGTTTGCGAGCCCATGGCCTACGGTCATTTTTCATCCTCTTGAGGCCTACTATCAGCGCTCTGAACTTAACTGCCGAATTTTGCAATAGCCTGAACAAAATAAAAGAGTTGAAGAAAAAACGAAATTTTAAAATTACTTTATCATAAAATAAAAGTAGTTTCATAGTTTCTTTTACTTATAAATGGATATCATTAAATTTGTATCCCTACCTTTTTTTCCACAAGGATAAAGTATTCAAGAAATTTCAAACAAAGAATGCATAAAGACTCATTGAAATTAAGTAAGTTTCCTATTTTTTTCGTACATGACACGAAGTGTTTCAAAAGTCAAAACTGGATTTGTTTGTTCCAGTTGTTTCCACTGATCCGTTTGATAAACTTCCTTATCATGGTGTGAGATGTACTCCTGCACAACTTTCTTCAAACAGGAATCGCTATGTCTATCTGCTAGTACCAAGACATCACAGCAACTGGATGGGCAAAGATTTTTCTCTAAAAAATGGGCACATTTGTGTCTTAAACTAAGGACTTCGTATTTGTCTCCTGCAAAATATAGTTTCTTCGCGCTCTTCAAATCTAGATCCTTAAGACTATCTGAATACAAAAACAAAAGAAAACGGCTCACCGTATCTGCATCGAGATCTTCGATACGGACACACTCTTTAATATCTTCTTTCATGTTACTGGTAAACATAGCTCTGAATACAGGAGATCTTGCACTCAGAATAAGTTTGTGTGCAGGAAATGTTTCTGTTGGTGTTTGCAGCGTCGTGTCGGAGAAGTTACCACTGGAGAGCAAAGACATTAGATCATCTTGCACTGTGAATATGAGACGATTCTCTTCTTCAATATTTTCAGTGCCATTTTGCTTACTAGAGGGCACTTGCTGGATGTTGTTACACAAATTAGTTTCATATTTCATTTTTAAGATTTTATTCGTGTAGTTTCCAATACAAAATGCTATTTCCCCATCCAGACATTCTTTCTGAAAATATTGATTCCCAAAGTCCATCAGATGTCTTTCTGGGAATTTCAGCGGTATTTTCCATCCACTGCCTTGTTCTCCGCGTTTCTTCGAATCATACCTAAACCAGCCTTCTCCAGACGTTTTAGTTCTTGTGTTATCAAGCAAGTTCAACAGACATCTGCACACACCTGTCTTTTCGTAATTCAAAGGTTTAACTTCTAGAAAAATTGTTCTATCACGAGTTAGGCCGATATTCATTGAAAACTGCAAACTTTCGCCAGACGTGCATATAATACGAATAGGTTTCGTTCCGTCGGAAGTTAAATCGCCAAAAGTTTCAACCACACCAACGAAAGACACCCGTTCCACTTCTGCCTCTGTTTCGATCATATACTCCTCACCTTCAGACAAAGATCCTCCTTCTTTCCATAACTTGCATAGCACAGTGATGGTGTTGGGGGGAATAAGTACACCTCCCTCCTCTTTAAAAATTTTATTCTGTGATACTAGCAGCAACAGTTTCCGTGAACCGGGCTGAAATGCGTCAATATCCTCTGCTTCAAATGGAGGTGATGACGAATGATCTGAAGACACGGAACAAAGAAAACGGAATTTAAATTTCCCAATGGATGCGCTATTTTCACTTTCGATATTAACTTTTACAGAGCCCCATAAACTTGGTGCTGGGCCCAAGGATAATCTACATTTCAAAGCATCCACGCTGAACCATGGACTGTAACATATATTGCCTTGTAAGAATTTGTAACTCTCTAACCGCCATTTGACAGTGAAACATTTTTCCTCTAATTCCATCGTCGAATAAGAATTCAAAGTAATAATTATCTGCAGAAAAGTATTGCGATACAACACTGAAACGCAAATCTAGCAAAATAGGTTTAGAAAAAAGTGAAACCAGCTAGCTTTAACACAGATGAATTTCCTTTATGTGATGAGTTTTGACATAAGTGCGATAAGCAGTATCTTTTAAATGACGTAGAAAAGCAGGGGAAGAAAAGCAATTCTCGTTATCTCTGAAAACGATAATATAGAAAAATTGAGAGATTTTATTTCAAGATTGAATTTTCCCCCCTTTTTTTTCTCGTATAAGAAGAAGCGTTGTAATCGTAAATTGTTTCTGAAAAGGAAGTTGCAGGAAGAATTATTGACCTATTTTAGGTATTGACAGCGATTGTTGTCTTATAAGACATCCATCTAAAAGCGAAGTTACAGTATTGTTTAAAACCGAAAAGAGATTTCTCAGACAATCATCTTTTAAGCACTATGATGCCTTAGAATTAAACTCCATTAGGAAGGTCCATGTGCATAATGAACAGAACTTAAAATTATTAAAATATCAGGGTTTTAATATCAGTGACAATCATACGATTAAAAACTTTTTGTCATAGGCATAAATCATGAACATAATGTCTAAGAGATATAATTGAAATCAAGTACAACCAATATTCTGACAAACCAGCTGGTCGTTAAAATCAAAAATTTCTCTTGAAAAATAAAGCTGACAATTTTTATATTGTAACACTTATTTTTTTTTATTGACTATATTCCTAAACAAAGCTTTGATGAATGAAACTGCTTCTTCTAGCATTTATATCTTATCTTTAAATCTTTATCTTATCTTATGATCAAATTCTTAACAATATTATAGAACTCTAAATTAACATTTTATAAATAATTTTGTCTGAAAATAATTAAATATCATTTTCAGCAACTTAAAAATTAACATTCGCATATATATATGCAATTATATTTAAATATTTAATTTAAACTTAATTAATTTCTTAATTTTTAGTTCAATTTAGCCCATTAACTCCATTAATTATATTATTAACTCCATTATTGAACATTCTCTTATTTCCTGATCCCATTCCACTTTTTCTATCTAATTAATGCAACAGAAGCTTTGTAAAATTGCTGAATCGGCTAAAAGTCAAAACGTTCCCACACTCCGAGTGAAGGGACAAAATACCGCTGACTTGACAAATTCTTCTAAAAGATCCCTGCGTTTCCCAGTACACAGTATACAAGACAGGGATAATTTATTTCTCCCTATTTTTACGCCACTTCTTGACTAATCTGTTGCTGTGTGTGTGTGTGCTTGTGTGTGTGTATGCTTGTGTGTGTGTGTGTGTGTGTGTGTGTGTGTGTGTGTGTGTGTGTGTGTGTGTGTGTGTGGTGTGTGTGTGTGTATGTGTGTGTGTGTGTGTGTGTCTGTGAACATATTTATAGGGAGTCCGTAAACTGTTAGAAACTAAAAAATTATTTTAAAAATAATATATGAATTTTCAACTGATTTTTTTAAGGAAAAACACATTTTTAAAAGTTTTATTTTCATCTAGATGACATGCGGATTTCATGATCTGGGGGGGTCGTAAATTATTAAAAACGAAGCAATAGTTTAGAACCCATATTTGCAAAAATATTAAAACTTGAAGAAAAATAGAAGCTTGAAAATGTAATTGAAGTTTATATTCTATAAGCGTGTAGTGTGAAAACTGGGGAGTTTTAAAGATATTCAAGAAAAACTAAAATGGGAATCAGAAAACATCGCTGCAACATCAGTATCGAAGTTCGCTGGAAGAGTTGTCAAATTCGAAAGACATATTCAGAGCAAGGATAATAGGTGTTAAGTCGATGAAAAATTAACAGAAAACATAGGGTCGCAGGTAACGTTTTTCAATGAAAATCGCAAAAACAGACGGCGAATAGACAATGAGCCTGACGAAAAGATTGGCCCTATAAATGCGAGGATTAGGAAATATTTAAAAACGAAAAGCCTTATCGTATGTAATATTTTGATGCGTTCAAGAAAAATAAAAGCAGGGAGCAAGTATTCATTAATGAGAATTGCAGAATTGATGGTCGTTAAACTCCATTCGTTAATGTCAGATTCCACGAATGCAACTAAAATGTGCTGTTGCACCATCATGCATTAACCAAATGTTCTGACTTACAATTGTCGGTGTTCTCTACAATAAATCCGGAGGAGCGTGCTAGAAAAAAATAAAGTGCCTCTGAGGCGTTCGGTCAAAAAATAGATCCCAATAGATGAGCCTCCCAGATGATAATATCGAACTTAGGTTGTACGTTCGACGAGACAGTGAAGTGAGAATTTTCGAATGACCAAATATGTGAATTGCTCGTGTTAAAGACGTCTTCTCTCGTAAAGCAGGCTTCATCTGAAAATAAAACTATAGCAGAAAAGTGTGCATGTTCCTGTGTGGCATCAAGCATCTAGGGTGCGAATTCCACCCGATTTGCGATTTTCACTGAATAAACGTTACCTGTGACCCTATGTTTTCTGGTAATTTTCCATCTACTTAATGCCTACTATCGCCTTTTCGAATTTATCTTTTGAATTTGATAACACCCTCTACAAACATCGGTACCGATGCTACAACAATGCTTTTTGGTGCGCATTTTAGTTTTTCTTGAATATCTTAAAAACTCCTCAATTTTCACACTACACTAAATCAAATTAAAGAATATAAAATTCTTTATATTTTCAAGTTTTTATTTTTATTTTCAAATTTTAATATTTTTGCATATAAGGATTCTAAACTACTTTTTTGTTTTCAATATTTTACGACCCCCTGGATCATCAAATAACATGTTACCTACGTGAAAAAAAACAACTTTTAAGAATGTGTTTGCACGTTAAAAAATATTTATAATTGAAATATCATTTGCTATTGTTTTATTGAATTTTTACATTTTCCAACTATTCTCAGACTTCATA
>JAPMOR010009080.1:24446-35967 GCA_026543865.1 Argiope aurantia
ATTCAATAAAACAATAGCAAATGATATATATATATCAAAGAAAACTCAAAAAGCCCGAAGTTGACTATAACAAAGATTTAATGGAATTTTAACAAAGGAGCTAGGATAATTTTTTGATAATGAGTTACTTCAAATTGCTAAGTCTTTCAAAATCCTTTAGATACAATTAAGATTTTCAATAAGCAAGCACATATAAAATTTTCGGAGATTAATATTCTAATTTAGAGTACATAGTAATTGTTAATTCTTGTCTTTATTCGGCATGAATATGGCTCTCGTTTTATGTAATTAAAAAAAACTGAATTCAAAACTAAAAATTAAAAGAAAAGATAAAAGATACCATCAAATTGTGTTTGAATTTAATAAATGTTCATATTAAAGGATAAGCAGAGTTATGTGAATGCTACATAAACCAAATTTAATAATAACTGATTTAACATTAATTTGATAATATGGCTACATCAAATTAAATATGAAATAATTCAATGATATAGATGTTAAATATGTATTCAAAATTTTTTAATAATGTTTTAAGCTTTTCTGCAAATCAATAATAATATAAATGACTTTAAAAGAATTGAAATGTATTTCAATGTAGCTGAGTAAAATTAATTTGCATTTTGTAATTGTGAATATGTATTTTAACACAAAAATTTATTTCTAATTTATAAATATCAGAGTTTCAGACTTTAAGTAACCATATTTCCTCCTAATTTAATTGCCGAATCCATGCGTTAATTTGGTGTTGTTGAGAATGAGGGTTGAAGCTATGTGTGGCGGATTGCGATGAGCGAGGATAGAACATGGGATTTTGTGGTTCGCAGCCGGGTAACATGACCAAAATACAAAAGCAACTGCTCGTGTAGCGTTGCTGTTAACTGGCTTATAAGCCAGTTTTGTATAACAGCTTTCACCAAATTTGTATAAAAGATGACTGAGCTACTTCAAAAAAGGATAAGGATGATGTTAATACTTTATCAGAATCAAATTTTGGAGAAGCTTTAATCCTTGTATGTCTAAAACTGGAGGAGGGAATTTAATTTGTATTGGTGTCATCATGGATAACACGAAATGTTTGTATATACTAAGAAGAAAAGAAATGGAATGCACAGAAGATGAGTTAAGGATTAAGTTTTATTGGCTTGGATGATTGAAAAAGTGAATGTATAGCAACCAAGGTTGTTATACTCTGAAAGTCAAAATATCAAATTTTATTTTTCACCAGAGACAGAATCCAAAAATGTATAGAAAAAAATAGTGAACATACAGACAAAATTATGCACTTATGAAACGTAATAGCATGTTAATTCAATCCACAGGTCTCAATTGTGCTGCTAGAAGATTGGATAAAAATAACATATGAAGTAACATAAGATTTTTTAAAAAAATAAAATACCATATTATTTATAAATTGTATTGAAAGCAGAAGGATATGCAACAAAATATCTAAACTAAATGTATACTCAATTTTTGACAGAAATATTTTTAAGTGTGAGCTTTGAGCACAGGTGTGAATTTAATGTAACATTTTATGTATTTAAGGGAAGAATAAAGTAGTATCTATTCAATTTTGAAAGATACTAAGTCAAAAATAAAAATCCAAAAGAAAGGAATGTTTATTTTCATTTTTTTCTGAATGGAGAAATATTATGTAAACACTGTTTTCCAGTTTATATTATGTAACTAAAAATTTAAGGAACAGAAGAGTGAATATACATCTCAAGTATTCTAATCACCAACAGTAAATTAAAAGAAACACTAAAGACTCGTGATTCAACAAGAACAATAAGAAAGTAGTTCATTTTTAGATATTTATAAATTCAAATGAGCTGATTGAAACCTGATATATTTATTTATGAAACAAGGTTTAAAAATAATAATTTAGGTATTTATGTATAATGTTTTAATAATCCTCATATAAACAAATATTTCTATAAACTATATTCTCTATAATGTTTAGAAAAATTGGATTTTCATTATATTTTCGAAACGTAATGAATACTTTGAAATTGAGCACTAAAGTAAAATATTACAGAATAATTATTTGATAAATTATTCAGTATAATAAATATTATACTGAAGCACTAATGTAAAATATTTCCTTAGAAGTGAGAAATATCTAATTACACAATAATTTTAAATAGAAAGTCAACATACTCGATTTTCTTTATTTACTTACAAAAATATAATTCTATTCTTAAATTGATTTTAAAAGCTAAATTTATTTGCTTCCCTTTCTTTTCACATTGTCCTTCTTTCATATTATAAAGTTTAAGGCTGCGATTTCTAATGATTTTGTATAAAGCCTTTAATAATAATTTATTGTTTGCCAGTTGCAAAATAAATTTAAGTCTTTGTATTTAACTTTCCAGTGAGTTTTTTTTTCTTTGAATTTTTAAAATCGCCACCCATCTTGTAATTGATAGACTGTCAAAGTTACTAAGCTCTTACAGGTTTCTACTTGGGTATAGTTTAGGGCCTTGTGGCGTAGTTTCTACCTATGGTTTGCATTTCTCTGCTCATTACATTGTTTCGCGTTATTATAGCATGGCAGACAGATGTTGTGATGATGCCGTGTCCACTTAACCACGAAAAGGAGGGCAAGTATCTTCCGAGGGTAAAGACTCTTGGCTTTAGAAGGGTAAAGACCTTTGACAGACTTCACCAAGGGCAGAAGTCTGACTTCTAGCTCAAAAGAAGATGACACACACATTCGCTTGCACAAGCACATTTTACATGGAGGGGGCTTATTCACACACCTCACAGATAGAACACAGGGTAAATAACAACAATGCCCGAACCTGGAACTGGGAAGACGCGTTACTCATAAGCCAAGACGACGGCGATAGAAGTTGTGATTGTATTTATAAATTCATTTAAAGCTTGACTATGCTTTTTGCTTTATTTTGAATTAAAATGATCATAAAATAGAAATAGTGCTTTAAATTAATTAAAGCAACTTTTGTTTTGATTAATTAATTGTAAATACGTTTGTGACTTCGAATCATGGTTTTCTTTTTAATTTAATCTGATCTTTGTACGTGGATATTCTTGACTGTTGGAAATGTTTCAATAGAACATAATTTTTTTATTCAAACAAATTAATAATGGATAATTTATTCCAGTTTTTAACCCTACTATTTTTAATCACCCTGACATTTAGACGGCAAGCAAAATAGAATTGAGAACATGTTTCCGGAAGATGGCAACGCTCAACTTCAAATATAAATAAAAAAAATAAGTCGCGCCGAACTTTAAATATAAACATTGTAACAACAAATTATAATCATTAATTTAAATTGGAAATTAGTTTGTTCTATAGAAATTTAAGATTTCGATTCTGCAATCAGAATTTTAAACGACTTAATTTATGTATGGTTGAAAATCTTTCAAGAATTCGAGAATATCATGAATTATTTTTCCCCGGGAAAGCACTTTCCGTTTTGAAGTTTTAAATTACAAGACGATAAATGAATCCTGTTTCTTTTGATAATAGGATGCTGCACATTTATATGATTGCCAATTTGTTTGTTTGATGGAGGTAAGTACGTTTGAATGTATATTCTGAAAACGGTTGATTGGATATTTTACATGTGTCAAATTACATATATGAATTAATTGAGTAAATTCAAATTTTTATCTATAATCGTGTATTAATTTGATGTGAATTTTCCTTCCATTCTATTTGTTACAATTTGGAAATATACTAAGATATCGAAATATGGAAAGTAGAACGACATGAATTCTTTATAATTATTGTAAAATCTTGCAATATACAAAAATGACATTCGAATCTTTAGATCAAATCATCATATCATATTAAGATGTTAGACATGACTCGTCTGTCTTTGCTTTAATTATAAAAATTTCGCTTAATTATGTAGCAGTGATAATGAAAAAGGAGAAGTTATTATGTATTAATTTGTTTGTTTGTTTTTTCAATTATTAGTTTTCTCTTTTCTTCTTGTGATTCATTTATTTGCAAAACAGATCTCATGTCAGAAATAGTTTTTACTTCTGATGTTTCCTATAAGACAATAATCTCTGACTTTATTTCTGCCTTGAAGATGTGAACAGGATATAAGTGCCTAATCAAATAAGTATATTTTCATGTAATTATTAGGGTGAACAAATGCTGCTCTGATCTGATTATTGATATTTGATTTCATTGAAAATCCCATAACTTGATTCTGATTCTTTGATAAACTATTACTATTTCAAAACAATCTGATTATTTTTTTACTTTTTGACAAACAATCCAGTGTTTAAAAAGCTCTTCAAAGGTGAAGTTTTGATAAATTCAGTGACCAGTGAAATCTCAGTTTGTTGACCAGTGAAAATCTCATAACATGGTTTTGATTCTACGATAAATTATTACTATTTCAAATTTTTTTTAATAAATTATTACTTTTGATTCCAATCCAAAAAATCTAATGCTTAAAAAGCTCTTTAAAGATGAAGTTTGATATCCATTTTCCACATAAATAACTTTGAGTTTATAATCCCTAGAACATTTTCAACGTTTATTTTTAAAATGAAAAGGGTGCAACCATATAGTACTTCATTCGAAACTCTTTTACTTCATTTTGTAATCGCAACTAAATTAAGGTTCTGTATCTGTAAATTAAAACTGTACAGAATTTTAAAACTATTACCACTGCCATGCATAGTAATTTTGAATTTCCATGTGATTGATAGTTTAGGACTGCGGCCTAATATATATATTAAACCCATTTATATATAATTTTGACATGTCATTATTTCAATGATTTTAAATTATGGTGAGAATTTATTCCATGATAACTTATCTAAGTGTGATTTTGCAGAAAAATTTAAGTTTTTTTAAAAAACAATTAAATTGCAATTTTAGAAATGTAAATGATTTTTTTTTTTTTTTTTTTTTTTGTCTAAAATTGTATTGACATCTTTATAAAGAAATTATATGTTAAAATTTTTTTTAAAAAATTAGAAACTGCAAAAAAGCTTCCACCCGATTGAATTAGTTATCATTAATTCCAAAGATTGTATTTTTTGGTTTCTATTTATTTTTATTTAAAATCTGGAGTAAAGTTATAAAGATCAGGTTCTGCAAAATCACCAATATGTTCTAATTCTGTAAAATATTAAATTTTGTATTTTTACAAGTAAATTAAATCATAATACATGTTTGACTCTTAACAATGCCATTAAATTAAGAATCAAGCTTTTTTTTTTGATTTAATACTAATATGTATATGAAATACAAAAAAATAAAATCACTTTTAAAAATTTTCTTCTTTAATTATAGTGAACATTTAGATGCATTTCTTGAGAATTAATTCTATTAAGTGTAACATTAAATTTTGTGTTTTTGCAAGTAAATTAAATCATAATATAGTTTTGATTCTTGGAATATCCACTAAATTAAAAATAAAATCTATATATTTTTCATATTTTATACATATGAAATAAAGAAAAAATGACTTTTAAGAATTGTTTCCATCTATTATAATTATTGCAAGCACTTACTTGCATTCCTCAGATTTAGCTGTATTTAATGTAAGATAATTAAATTAGAATTCATATTCATAGCAATATAATGCAGCATTTACCATTCCTTTCAGAATTTTAAGAAAATCAAAAAAATTGGTGAAGGTGGGTTTGCTGATGTTTATGAAGCAAAATATCTTGGTGAAGAAAGATGTTTTAAAGATCATGTAGCTATAAAAATAGTAAGTTAATAAAGTTCATTGCCATAAATGAAATAATCTGTTGATCATATTTTCAAAATAATATATTGTTAGCAAAATTATCTGATTCAATCTTTATTTAAAAATTATTTGCATTTAGAATTAATTGTTTTTAAGTAAAGTAGATTGCATTATTTAATTTGATTTTGATATTCTCCTGCCCTTGTTATATATTTCTTTAATTGAGTTATATATATGTATACACACACACTAATACAACTGAAATAATTTGAAATCCATGATCACAAAAAATGGTATATATTAAAACTGGTGGTATTTTTGCACCATTAATATGTATATTTCTTTTTCTCCTTAAGTATTTAAATTTTACTTTTTAAGAAATTTTAAGTCTACTCATTTTTGAAGACAGAGACTTGAATGAATTTTATGATCAAAGGTTTGAAATGTTCCTTTCACATCATAGAATTGATATAAATGGAGAAAGCTAGTCGCTTGTTTCTAGTTTGGATTTCTTAAAGGAAATCCAAAATTTTTACAAAAACAGTGATTTTAGGCTATGTGCATGTCGCAAGTTATTAATAAAGTTAACATTCAGACAAAATTTTTATCTGTAAAGATAGTATTTCTTTCTTTTTATCTTTAGAATATCCACTAGTTTCTTATTAGATCTTAATTAAAATTTATAAATTCATGCAAATACTGCTAACACATTTATGAAATTTTACTATATAACATTTTCAATAAAACGTTTTAGTTTCACGATTTCATTCACAATTATGATTTAATATCTTTTAACGGTATAATACGATTTGAATATTTATGGTTTAAAAAAACGACATATTGGAAATAATAAGGAACTTTATTTGCACTAAAATAAATACACAATTATTAATCGGTCAATAGTGTTTTTTTTTTTATCATTACCAATTACCAATAGTGTTTTTATGTAAACACTTGTATTGGCAAGAAAAAATCACGCCAAGCTTGCAGCCAAGCACTTGCAACACATTCGAGATTAAAATAAAGCAAATAACAAAATATAATGCAGTTACATCAGTTTAAATGAAGCTTAATAACAAATTAAATAAATTTAATCCAATAACTAAACCAAACTATGAAATATCATTCAGTTTTAACACCAAAATCACTGAGTGATGGAGGTTACGAAATTTTAAATTGACTTAAAATGGATATAAACAGTATATGTTTATTGTACATACCTGTGAAATGATACAGAACTATCCTTAGAAGCTTTTTCTTTGCATCCAATTGCACAGCAATAGTTAACCATGGCTTAAATAAGTTTTAAAATCCAACAGTTAAAAGCGAGAAAAAATCTGCCATTGAAATATAATGGAGAACGGAGAATGCGGCTACAGTGAACACAAATTCTGTCCACAAGTCACATGATTTTATCTTGTCCTACCCCAAAGTAGGGTTGCACTCCTTCTATTAGTATCTCAGCTCTATGTTTCACATATACACTTATTATCTTATTAAAATGTGTGTTTGAAGGCCAAAAATGTTTTTCCCTTCTTTTTCTTATGGAAAGTTCTTGTCAATATTTCAAATATTTAAATTCCAAATTATGATATTGTATATTACACTTCATAAATGTCAGTATTATTTCTGTGACTTCATCCTTTTATTCTGTTATTACTTTATATATAAAGTCCAAGCCTTTTTGTTATTAAAGATTAATCTCATTCTGCTTAAATTTATTTTTTTTTAACTTAGATAAAGAAAAATAGTGCTACTTGGAGACAGCATGAAAAGTTTGTGAGACAAGAAATTGAAATCCATAAAGGTCTTCAGCATGACAACATTGTCAAGGTAATATATAATTTTTTTCTAAAAAAATTGTTGCCTTTTTAAAATTCTTTCATTTTTAAATGACCAATAATGTGTGTATGTGTTACATCAGCATTCAGTATCAACAAAATGCTATAAATAAAACTTCTCTAATTACCAAAACACTGGAACATCAGATTCTTTTAATCATTAAAATTGATATGGAACTAGACAAATTTGCTTGTGTGACAAAATAATACTCACAGTTTTACGAAAAATTTTTTAATGAAACTAAGATTTATTAAAATCCATCTCCTTAAATTAGAGTTTGTGTTGTTTCCATATATCATTGAGTTTAGTTGTCTAAATAACATGTATGCAAAAGTGTGAAAAGAAAATAATTCAGTTCTGTCTTGATTAAAAGAGCTGAAGATTTATAGTTTCACTAAAAACTTTTAGAAGTCAAGAATCAAGCTGTATAAAAATTCAGAATTGTTAACAGATTGTTAGCAACTTTATTGAGTTAATAAATTAATTAATTTAATATTAATGGATAAATCATTAATATCATGACTGTACGAAAGCGAGTTGTATTTCAAATTTCCATTTTAGATAGTATGCTTATAACTTGTTTTATGATATCTTTTCTAATATCTCTTAATGAAAATAGAGACTAAATAGTGTCCATTGTGCTAATTTCTTCTATCTAAAATTTAATCTAATTATGTCTTCTCTCTGGCATATATGAATGATTGAATTGTAATAACCTAAATAGGTAAAAAGAATAAATGTTTGTTTTTATTTTGCAGAATAAGATGATAAGAACAATCAATCATAATTATTGACATTTGTTTTTTATAAAAATCTTCTAACTGTAGCTCTGGCATTTTTGAATGTTTAATTTTGTATTTGTTTTCTTCAGCTTCATCAGTATTTTGAGGATCGGAACACAATTTCATTGGTCCTGGAACTATGCAGTAATGGTTCATTACACGATTTCATGAAAAAAAGAAAGCACCCTTTTGATGAATATGATGGTAAGATAATTTGGTTGCTATGACAAAATGTTTATTATTACTAATTTTTGATATCTAAAATTAAACACAAAGGTGATTGGTAATTTTTAATACTGTTACTTTATGATCAACTGTTCTGCTCATACATAAAAGTTGCTTTTGAAAGTTATTAATACTATATTTATTTTTGCATCCTGGTTTTACAGTTTGCTTATTCCTTAACATTTATTGTTATAGAAAAGAAAATCTCACTTTAAAAATTTTAATGAAACATAGAGATCTAATTGAGGATTTTGTACTTTTATACTGAAGGTTAGATTTAAAAATTACTAATACAAATTTGAGATTACAAATGAAGATAATAAATTAAAAATAAGTATAAGTAAGTAAGTATTAAAAATAAGTATAATATAAGTATAAAAATCTTAAAAATAAGTATTTTCAAGTTTTAAAATATATTAGTGAATAAATAATAAGTGATGAATTATTATTTTAAATTTCTTGTTAAATAATTCTTAACTTTCTATGAATAATGATCACTAGGGCTTTATTTAAAATTTTACTTTTTTTTTTTTTTTTTTTTTGCTTGCTTATAAAAATAACTGTCAGGAGATATTAAGAACATATAATGCATAATCATAATTTTTCATTTCTTTACTTATTAATACTTCTGCTTTTGATTTAATTTTTATAAAATTTCATAATGTAAATTTACTATTAAATTAATTTATTTTCAAATGATTTTATGCTTCTTTTAATATATGTAATAAATGTAGTGGAAGAAATTGAAGTTACTAAAGTAAGGAATTTTAAATGAACAATAATTATTGTTGTTTTGACAATATGCCGTAATTGGACACGTATTGGTATGCTTATTAATGTATATTATGTATAGAAATGCTTAAATATTATATAATTTTAAAATAATATTCTTTGTTAAGAGGTATTTATAGCCATATATAATTCACAGAATGAGATCTTTTAAATTTTGAAAGAAAAATAGATGAATTCTGGAAGGAATTGAAATAAGTTCCTAAGACCCTGATGGGTAAATTTGAAATATTATGCATAAGACGATACTAAACATATATATCACTTTTTTTTTCTTGACTATAATTCTAAGAGGGTCTATAATTTTGCCTAAATGACAATATTTTCTTGTGTTCATCTAACTGCTCTTTCAAAAATGTAGATGTAAATTTTGCTGTTATTTCATAGCCACTCAATGCACATGTTACTAAGAATCCAGTATATTGTGTATATATATATATATATATTCTGTACTTATATAGAAGATTTATTAATATTCTAGTTGATGAAATTCACTTTAAATTTTAATGTATTATTTATAAAATTTAATTGTTCATAATATTTTGTCTGCCTTTATTGCTGTTTGTGAAATAAGTGATTAATTTATTTTTTAATATTTTATACCTTTCAGAGTTAAAATGCTTTGACTGCAACTAAAAATATTAGAATAGTTTTATTTTTTACTTTGAAGAATAGTATTAAATTTAAATTATTTGTAAATAATTATTATATATTTATTTTTTTCAGCATATAAAATTTTTAAGCAAATTGTTGATGGAGTTATGTATTTGCATAGTAAGTATATCATTCATCGAGATCTGACATTGAGAAATATATTATTAACCAAAGATATGAAAGTGGTAAGTTTTTTTTTTTTTAATTTCAATGTTTAGATTTAATTTTTAGATGCTCTTAGGCTTATTTATTTACCATTTAAAATATCTCTATTGCAACAAAGTTTTTTTCCCACTTTTAGTTCATTTATATAATTTAATTAATGAGAATTTCTTGTTAAAGGCAAAAGTGACAATATATATCCAAAATTCAAAACTTACTTTTAAGCTTGGTGGGGGAAAAAAAAAATCTTGTGACATTCAGATAAGTTGCCATGAGAGGAAAATATCACCAAGCATGTAAAACAGGTAGAATATTTTCCAATCAAGTCTCTGTAATATAAAATGCCAATCGCCAACAACTGATATTTTAATTCTGGTAACTCCATCTGAAAAAGGAACATTTTCTCCCATTCATTTGCTTCTTGTATATAATCTATTATATCTGTGTTAGTTTTGTTTTCTGTGCCATTTTATTTAATTTTATTTATTTATTTTTCAAAAATGAAAGACAAATTCTATTATGGTGAATTTCAAACTGCATTTGCATAAAAATTGTAGCATCATATTTGCTCAGTAAAGGGAAAATAGGGAAGTTACTGAATTCCACAAACTTCAAAAATAAAACAATTCATTTTCACATTTAAAAAAAACTCAATGCAACAACAAAAAAATCCAATTTTTAAATTAATTTTTTTCTAAGACTTATGAAATTCAGAGGATGTCTGCACAATTTTAGAATCATTTCAGGGCCATTCAATTAAGACGTAAAATATAAAGACCTTTTTTTTAAAAAAAAAATTCATCTGATAGTCTTTTTTCTTGATTATGAGTCGTAATCATGATTTCTGTGATAAGAGAACTTTTCATAAATTTCCAACAGTGTTACTTTATTTTTCATTCTTCTTCTACTACTTTCTTATCATGGTGAGTTTGCACTAAGAAAGAATTCTTTTCTACACTAAAAGTGCAATAGTCCGTAGGTGAAATATCAGTTGCATGAACATGTTGAAAAAGCAATATACAATACTTGTATCGTATCCCCCTCCTCCTATCAAGGAATGCAATAGTATTTTTCAAAGCTATATATAGCTGTGTCTTGATAAAGTTTCACTCTTTAAAAATCACTAATATAAAGAACTGTCAAACTGACAATTCTTAAATAATGGGCATAAAAAATTTTCTTGATAGTATGGTGGGATAGTTGTTCCATTTTTAATTTCCCATTGTTGAAGAATCTTGTAACAATCATATATCCTTTACTTACAATTTCTTTCTGTTGATGAAATCAGATTTTATACATATTTCCCCTATTTATTTTCAGTAGTAAATAAACATATATATATATATATATATATATATATATATATATATATATATA
>JAPMOR010009080.1:36067-60577 GCA_026543865.1 Argiope aurantia
TATCATTTAAGTAAACCCTTGCATCATCAATTGTCACAGTGCTTCTCTATTTATTTCCAATTAAATTGTTATGTAAGCCACATGCCTTAGCAAGAGCTACTGAATATTATGTCTTTCAACTTTTTTAAATAGTAAATATCAATTTATTACTCTATTTATTCTTGTGAATGTGTATTTAGACCTTACAATTGATGTCTGGGTCAGCAGAAATATAAAGTGCTGTATTTAGCTATTTATTTATTTTTTTCCCAACTAATGTATCTACCTATGTTTTTTTGTTTTTTTTTAAGTAGTGGATCTGTATACAAACTAACTCCCAATATTGTAGCATGGTGAGAGACAACAAAATGTCACAATAAATATCTTACAATATGAATAGAAAATTTTAACCATTTCTTTTAATACTTTTGGTATACCTCCAATTCAAACCAATTAAAATGAACATTTTTTTTTTGTTTTGTTATTTTATCTTTGACAAAGGAATATCAAATATGTAAAATGAGAAGACATATTTTTGATGACACATGTAGGAATGCAAACTTGTTCCATGAAAATGTTGACACTGGAAGTATTTTCTTCATTATTTTGAAAAACTGTAGAAATTCATCTGAAATTTATGGAATTTGATTGAAAAGTTTACTTATTTACGCTATAATATTAGATTCAAATGGCACTGAATATAATCTTGACTGCACTTCTGCCAAAATTGACTAATAAGACTTCAATTTTGAAAAAGTTTGACTATATGCTTTCATAATTGCTACAGGCTACAAAAATAAATTTATTAATGTAAACCCACTTGAATTAATGCAATTTATTGTGAAATCCAAGGTGGAAAATGCTCTGCAAATTATTTTAAAAATAATACTGTAAATATTCTCTCTCAATTGCCCTAAGCAATGCCAACAGTGAATAAAGCTTTTCAAAATCGAAGTTTATAAAAAAATTATTTAAGATCAACCATAAACACTTTTAAGCTAATCAATCTGGTTATCTTGTCTTGTTTGTGTTACTATAGACATTGACTATAGTAACACAAACAATAAATAAATAACTATGAAGACTTTGTTCTTAAAAAAAAAGATACTTTACAATAAAAGACTTTGCTCTTTAAAAAAAAAAAAAAACTTAAAAACGTTGGTTAAAGGTGAAAGATTTATTTTTAATTCTATTAACTTTTAAATAAAAATATATTTTGTATAATTCTAGTTCTAATTTTAAGTTTGAGTTAAGTTAAGTTGAGTTTAATTTTAAGTTAAGTGTTTTATATTCTATTTGATGTAGGTTGTTATGTATTCTTAATTTTATGTAATAATTATTTTTCCTATTGATGCATACTATAAATGTTATGTGTATTTATATATCAATAAGTGGCAGGCATGTGAGAAATTATGTCGTAAAATATATATATGTCTTTGTTATTTGTACACTGAACAATATACAATAACAAATGTTTCCTTGCTGAAAAGTTCTTTAGAATTTCTGTCCTAAAAAAGAGATCAGTGAATTTTGTCTATGGCCCAAGCAGCTGAAACCCATGATATGCCATTTCTGTCTCCTGTAATTTATCTTTTTAAGAAGTTCAAAAAATTCTCAACTTATTGATGAAAATATGCAATGTAGCTTAAGGTTTCATTTAGAAAATGAACATATTTCTGTAAAAATGTATCTATTTTCAGACATGCCAATTTTTAAAAAAATGAAGTACGACCATGTAAGAAAAGAAGTTAAAAATGCTTATCATTTATGAGAGTATTTTGGTGTCACTGTTTTACATTGAAAATATTAGAACACCATGTTAAAATATCTTCATAGCTTTTCATGCATTATAGTACAGTAATTTGATAACTATTCAAATTCTGTTATTGCTTTTCTTGCTGTTGCATTCATTTGAATAAAATTAGATTTTTCATATTTAATATATAAAACAACAATAAAATAATGAGAGTTTGTTCTTGTTTGCAAAGAAAAAAAAATTAAAGGTAACCAAATTTGGCCTACTATTTCAATCAGAAGACTAATTTGTACAAAAAAAAAAAAGCGTAACAAATAATTGCTAAATTATTCTCTAGAATTAATAATGAACTGAACAATTATTATTCAGATGATAGTATTTTGTAGGCTTGTATATGGAAAATTGCTTCACAATATATGTTTCTTAAATTATTACTAAAATTTAGTATCATTTCCTATATAACTGTGATAAAATGCATTATCAGTAAATCATAATTTAAACATTCAAACTTAATTCATAATTTTTTTCTGTTTTCCCTTTATAATCCACAAATATAACATTTAGAACTATAATAAATTAATTAATTTTAAAATTAACTTGACATTTTAAAGCAATTTTGCAGTTACAAGGCTAACAGGAAAGTATATTTCCATGCAGTTTTTTTAATTTCCTTTTTACAGTTACAATGTTTTCATAATATTTAGAATTTAATTTTTTTTTTTTATAGAAAATTGCTGATTTTGGTCTCTCAACAGATTCAATTCAACCAGACGTAAAGAAATATACTGTAGTTGGGACACCTAATTACATGCCTCCGTAAGTATGATTTTTATATATATATATATAATTTAATCATTGTATGTAACTTTTTACACATGTGTTAGTTATGACAGGTTCCTGTGGAAATGCAAGTTTCTACTTTTTAAAAATATGAATTGCTTCATTGCATAATTCTTTAGAGTCCAATTTATAATTTTTGAGATTGATTAATTTTCTTTTATGTTAAGTTTTTGCTATATTTTTAATATTCAGGTGACTTTTTGTGCACATTTATTCACTTTATGTTCAAATAATCATATTCATTTTATTTCTTGGTGTTTATGTTTAATGTGATTCATTATTTTAAGAAATTCAGCTTTTCTTTTTTCCCACACTTGTGTCATGTCTTGATATCTGTTAGATATAGATTATTAATTTATATAAATAACAAGAATAAAGGATTTTTTTTTCACTTTCATGAGTCATTACACAATTATATTCAACACAGAAAACAATCAACATTGTTCTCTAAAATGTCATTATTTTTTCATTCTGTTAAGTTTCATCAAAAAGTGGTTATATATGCCACTATTATATCCAACTTAATGGCAAGTGTAAATAGAGCAATCTTTGTGAAAAATGTTGTTTTTTTTTTCATTAATTTTTAATGTTTAATTATATTTTCTTAAATTGCAAATAGTAACATTTTAAGCATGTCTTATATCATAGTTCCAATGTGTAGAGGAAAATTCAAAACTATAATAAATCTTTACATTTTTATACAATATTTATATTAAGCAACCATCCATTCATTAAAATACATCTCCATGGGTCGATGATAGAGTACTTCATTTTCAACTACAATAGTTTTGAGATTGTTAAGAATTCCATCTAACCTGTACTGCTCCTTTTCATCACAACTTCCTTTGAAGTATCAATCCTTATTTTGATTTATTGCTTCTTCTTTCTTAATATATTCTTGATAACTTATAGACAGTGCTAAGTGTGCTAAAAATTTGCTAAGTACTTTTCTCAGTGCTAAAAATTTGCAGAGTACTATTCTTTCTAAAACGGATTTTGGCTGCATCAATTAATGGCTCAATCAAAAAAGAAATAATCAATTTGGACCTTGTTCCCCATGCTGCTCTTAAAAAATATGTTCTGCAGCTTTTTACTGTTTCCCAGTTATAAATTTGTATGTTATCATGAGCCAGACTTAAATCTTAGGTAGAAAAAGACACTCTTTACATTATTAATTTAGAATGGATGGATAAAATTTATTACACAGATTTAACATCTATTGTGTGTGCACACCTCTCAAAGTTTGAGCCAAATCCAAAAAGTGATTGACCATCTGTCAATCTGTAGTTTCAGAAACATGTAAACGTGATAACTCAAAAATGCAATAATTTAAATATATCAAATTCAATAGGGATTTTCTGACTGAAAGTGTAGTTTTGTGTCAATTTTTGTATCAATCAATTGGTGAAAGAACATCTAAAGCACAAAATCGAGTTTTGGGTAGTATTAACTGTATGCTGAGGATTGATCACCAAAAACTTACCAAGGATCAAGTAATACATTTGGTAAAAAATATTAAACTTATGTCAAAAGTTAATATTTTCTAATTATTGTATGCCAGTGCAAAGCAAAGCATTCTGTGGGACAACATCTTTATTAGAGCATGTGCAAGAAAGTTTTGAGGAGACCACTTTCTCTCTCTCTCTCTGTTTTAATTTCTTATTTATTATACTTACAATTCCAAGGAATCAGTTCAAAAATATCAACATGCATGTTGTACAATAAATTTTTTTTACTATTCTGTTTTGCAAATGCATCTTGCTTAAGAAATGATAAAATTTAATTTTTGTTGAATTAATCGAGTGTATCAATTCTTTGTGATTTTTTTTTGACATTTTTTGGGGGGAGAGGATCAAATTATCTAATTAAGATTGATTATACATAATAGAATTTCCACTCTTTCAGCTTCATTTTCAGGAATTAAAGAACTTCTTTCTTTTGAATTCATAAAATGATTTTTTTTTTTTTTCATAGAGAAATAAGGAAAAATAAAGGTTATGGTGATAAAGTTGATTGCTGGTACTTGGGTTGCATCTTGTATGCTCTTCTTGTTGGAAAACCACCTAAGGATTTGAATAAAATTGATTATCCTGAAGATATAAAACGAGATGCAAGGGAGCTATTGAAGACTCTGCTGACAAAGAATCCTACCAATAGAATCTGCATTGAAGGTATTTCTTAATTTTTTTTACCATAATTTTTGTTTTAATGAACTGTAAAATAATGATATTTTATAAGAACCATAGAGAAGCTTTAGAAATAAAACATTCATAACTCTTTTAAGATTTTATTTTATGCTTTTAAAATTTTCATATTTTCTAATCTAATTCCTTAACAAAACATTTAATTTATTCATGCTTATGATTAGAAAACTTTTAATATAGTTTTAAAAATTTTGGAGGAGATAATTTTGTTCGTTAAATTGAGCTGTATTAGCAAGAATATTGCTTCCTATCTTTGTATACTTAATTCAGTTATTTTATTTGAAGTATGTATTATAAATAATCTAGTGCATAAGCTCTTAATGTACGTATTGTGACTACAAGACTTTTCTGACTCTTCCATTGTTTCCAAAACACAAAAGCTGTTCAATAAAAATGATTATAAATTAATAAAAAACAATTGTCAACATTAATTTTCCAAATTTTTATGGTTTTACTCAGTAAAACTCCTCATTATGTGCAATTTACTTATCCCAGTTTTTTTCCAGTCTTCAAACTTATGTTGGAATATTTTTTTTTTTTTTTACATGTTTTCAAATAATCTGCACAATTCTTGTGACTACCTCTGATCATGAAAATGCTTCCTCCAGAAGTGTTCTTTCAAATTTGAGAAAAGAAAATAATTGCATATTGCTGTATCAGTGAAATAAGACGGATAAAGAACACACATGAAAGATCTGAAGAATTAACATTGGCAACATGGATTTTATCATGATGTAACATTTATAATTTTGTTTGCAAATGTGGTCTTTTCCAATAGATGCCTCCTTTGTCGATTTTCTGTTTATCTTTGGAGTGTGTTCTAATAACAGTTGTACAAATCCTTGAATATCAAAAGGTGATAAAGCCAGTATTTTTCCAACAGAAGCAATTATTCTCGCTTTCTTCTATTTGGTGATAAAAAAGTTTTCTGCATAGAGCTCTGCTGCTTGAATTTAGGATCATAATGCTGAAACCAACTTTCACTAGTGATCATTTTCGAAAGAAACGTGACTTTATTTTCTATTCTTGATTTCAATTTTGGAAAGAAAGAAAGAAAAAAAACAGCTTGCTGTTCAGCCTCAAAGCCATTGATCATGAAATGCTTATCATGCTCAATCTTGCTGTGTAAAATATGATAGTGGCACTCAGTGAAATGTTCAATCATTCCAATAAATTTCTTGCTTGATTTAGTTAAATATAGCATCCTTTTCTATCCTTGATTTCAGTTTGGAAAAAGCTTATCTGTTCAGCCTTAGAACCATTGCTCACAAAATGCTTACCACTCACAATTTTGCTGTTAAGAACATGTGAGTGGCATTGAGTGAAATGTTCAATCATTCAAATGGATTTCTTAATATGATTCAACATTTTCCCCTCACTATCACAGCAGCAGTGTTGATTTCCATTAGTTATCACTTTAGCTCCATGTTCACCTTTCTTCATAATCAATCTTTCTTCCTCTTTAAACATTTAAAACCATTTCCTAGCTATTCTGCACTAAAGAGCAGACTTTCCTACATTTCCTATGACCAGTTACTGAATTTTTTTTAAAAAAATCATCATATGTTACATCTATTTTTGGCACAAGTGAAAATAAAAGCAGCATGCATTTGGCCTGTTGATTTGATCACTGGCCAAGAATGATAGCCCTTAAGAAAGATATAATCATGTACCATCTATTCTTCACTTAACCTGCTACATACAATAATAATTTTTTTCTTGCATTTTTGTAATCATTTTTTTTGGACAGTCGTTACAGTTACAAAAAAAATTAAGTTTAATTTTTTTATAAATAATTACTTTTAAATGATTTTTTTTATTTATCATTAATTAATATTTTATTTTCTGAGTGTGAAAATGTTTTCTAATAGATGAAGAATTTTAAGAAACTGAAATCAATGGAAGTAATATAATTATTATTTGTAAAAATTATAATATATCGGTTTCCCTGAAGAATATAATTTATTGTATAGAAGGGATTTTAGAAAATTTTTCTTTCCATGTCGTTAATATTTGACTTAAAATTTCATTTTCTATGAATTTATAAATTCTGAGACTCATTAATATATTATTCAAATTTCTTATTGATAAGTATGGAAAATATTTTTTATCTTCATAAATTTGTTAATTTTATCTTGGAAAATAATTCACAATTTTATTTCAATGCTAAAAGAATGACCAGTTAAGATTTATTTTGTTTTACAGAAATTTAGAATTTGTGTACTGATTTTGATTAGAAAAGAAATAGAATAGCTGAAATGAAATTTTGATAGCGTAATGCCTTTTTTTTGGGGGGGGGGCAATATAAGAAATCATTGTGTTCTCTTGTGGATTTCATTTGTTTTATGCATTTCCCACTGTAAAAATGTATCATCTATTGAATTTATATGTATAAACTATTGTATAATTTTAATGAAATATCTATTATGTGTTTTCAAGTTTCAATACAATTAATTCTTAATACAGAAGAGCTTCAGTTATCTTTATTTTTCCTTGTGAGATTAAGTTTAACAAACATAAGCTACCAAAAATTATTTAGTTGTGCTAGAAGTATTATATAAAAAAAGGGCCACATGTAAATTAATGATATGCATAGTAATGCTGTAAAGTTGCATATGAACAATACAAAATCAATGCCCTCTATTTTATTTGCTTCACAGGCCACCTTTATTGAAAAATAGCATGCCGAGGCCACTGATGTTGCTCCCATTATTATTCCCAATCTCAGTCTCCCCTCCCCTCAAATGAATATGAATAATAGGAGTTCAACTGTTAGTTAATTTTAGTTTAAGCAGTTATCTCAAAATTATCATAATTGTTAAATGGGTTCTCTTAGATATGCATCATTGATAATGCCAAAAATTGAATTATTGTATAGATTGATTTAGTTATATTTAAATCCCATTTTAAAGTTATATGAAAACTATTTTGGGACAGAACTTCTCATTTTGTAATAAGATCAGATATATAACGACATTACCTGAATCCAGATTCCCTTTTAAGACTTTCATACTGTAAAAGGGAAGGGAGATATTGTTGTATCATTATTTTCTTACAATATTTTCTATCATTTTTTTTTTCATATGAATTGCAAGATGCATATTTACACAAATTTAATGCCATCAATTAAAAAAATAAGCCAGCTGATAATTGAAGAATTTAACTGAACTTTGTTTTACTTATGGTTAAGATGTGAAGATTAAATAATTTAAGAATATTTCTTATTGATAATTTGATGTATATATTTTTTATTAAAAAATATTTATTTGCATCATTAAACTTTTCAGCTGTACCTGAATCCCAATTTTTCAAGAAGTATGAGAGAAACAAATCAGAGGTAGATTATTATCATTATATTCATTGTTGTTTTATCTAATTGATAAATTTAAGTAATCAAAAATTGTAACAAAAAGTCATAATTTTTGGAATTATTTTTGACAGATTTTTAAAAACAATGAGATGTATTGCCCTAATCTTTTGCTCAAAATTACTTTAGAAATAAAAATAGTTTGATTATTAAATAAATTCAAAAATCACTTTGGGAAAAAAAAATCTCTGACCAAAAATTAACATTTTATAAAACAACTAAAGGAATGATTTTAAAAAATTGGTTTCTAATTTTTATTTTTGATAAGCTTTTTCAAAATTGTGAATAGCAATTAAATCTATGAATTTGTTTAATTTCCTTTCATTATTTTTATTACCCCTTAATAACCTAATTAATATCCTTATTAAAAAAAGAAAAAAAAATTCTTTTTTTTTTTGCATTTGTTTAATTTTTTTAAACATTCATAATTGATATTTCATAAGTGTCATATAATAAATTCTTTTAAATCAATTCCTTTGACTTTAGTAGAAGTATATATTGTAAAATTGTTTTTCACTGATTTCTAAAAGTTTGGAACCATAGATTTTCAAAATATATTTTATAAATTATTCACTTTAATTACCTCTAATAATACTTACTTTTTAAAATTACCAATTGTAATTTTGGAATTCAATTTTTGAATGTAGATATATATTTTTTAATATACAGAAGAATCAAGCATGTTTTATATCTTAAAAATATCTTATTTGTTGATATAATGAATATTTTCATTTTCCCTGACATTCTTTTTTAGACTGAAGATAGTGGCAATGGATCTAGAAACTATATTTCATCTCCAACAGAAAGGGAGAGTCAGTTGAGATCTCATGATAGTGGTTTCAACTCCAGAAATTCTGCACAGGCTTGGAGCAGAAAAAAGTCTTATTCAGCAGAAAAATTGTAATTTTTTTCTTATTGTCATGGAAAAAGGAAATCCCTTTCCTCTTTATGTTATTTTATAACCAGGCATAAATAATAAACTAAAATGAGGGAATAATAACTAGATGTGAATATTAAATTAAATAAGTAATAAACTTTTTAATTTGTTTAAAAATTTCAAAACACAGCAAATTAAATTTTTGTTGCAAAATATTTGTAGTGTTAAAATACTGTGTAATGTTATAATAACAATTTACAAATTGTAGTGATCTGCTAGGTACAGAAGATGACTTATTTTAGCATACCTTATCTAAATGAGAAACCTTTAGGAAATACTAGTCCTCTATAATATTCGAATAATATACAAATTTTAATGGCACATTTCACAGGATTTGTTTTCATTCAATATATATTTTGCATAAATAAGAAACACTTCAGAAATAGAATCAATATCCTTTAATATTCAGATAGTTTGCAAATAATTATAATGCACAGGATCAGAGTTGACGGTTTATTTTTGCATTATTATCTAAAGGAGAAATGTCTGGGAAGTAGATCCAATGTTTCCTTCTTTTAGGATGACCTGTAAACACTAATAATACACATGAAAAGAAGATGGTTATATATTTGCATAATTATCTAAATATGAAACATATGAAAAATAAATCCTGGGTGGAAAGTAGATAGACTAACTTTTATCAGTGGAACCTTTATTGGTTAAGAACCAGCATTACAATTTTTTTTAATCCCTATTTATAATTGATGTTCTATCCTAAGAATAATATATTGTAAACAAATTTTTTACCTCTGAAAATATCAATTCTTAAATGTAATTATACAATTTAATTTTGTTTTAACTTTTTGTTAATAAAATAGATGCTTTTGTTATTGTATTACTTTGAGGTAGTAAAAAATAAATATAATTGCTATTTTTTAATATAGAGCTTTTGAAAAATGCTTTGTAGAATTTTAAAAGTTTCTTTTCGTTATTTACCAATATTACTTATAAAATCTATCATTTTCTTTAAATTTTCCATATCGTAGATTAAAATGCTAGATATGTGATAACATTTAATCATAATTTTTTAGAAACATTAAAAATATATATAGTAAATTTAAAAATCTGAAAATCATTTAAGTATGACATAAATGTTGAAATTAATTGCTATAATTAGTTCTTAAATAAATTTCTGTTAGCATGACTAAAGAAGTTATAGAAACTTAACACTAACAGTATAATTAACTATTCCAAAGCAAACTATTATTATAAATATTTTGCATATGGATTGTAGCTTATGATAATAAAAAAAATTATATGATTTCTCAGTATTGGTAAAAATTTTACACATTGAAAGATATAAAATCTTTATTGGTTTGCTTGTATAAATTATTTCTCAAGAAGAAATTTTCAATTCAAGCTTGCTGATTCATTCTTAAAGCTTTGATAATTAAGCTGTCCATTGAACAGTATGATTTAAAATTGTATTTCCTCAAATATTATATGTTTACTAGTTTTGTGTCATATTCTTTATGGTTATTTCAAATTCTTCATTCCTATTTCTAATTTCAGAACAGAAAGACCAAATTTTGATTTACTCAAAGATAAATTAAAACCATTACCTTCACGAAGGAAAGATTTTTTGAGTTATGATAATCATGCTCATTACCGAGAACGTAGTGCTTCTGAAGATAGGAAATCTTACAAGCCATTGAGCTACAGAAATGCACTTCAACCAGCATATAGCAATTGTCGTGAACGGAGTGCATCAGCAGAAAGAGAACGGCTTGAGAATTTAAAAATATGCTACCATCATGATTATGAAAATACTTATCATATTAATTCTAGGTATATCATGTTTTTTACATATTTTAATCTATGAAAAAAATGTGATCATTGTATTTTTTAAATTCACAATTGAGTGTGATTAATCTTTATTTAGCAGATATAACATTATCAGATAAAAGTTTATAAATATCTTAATTGTTTTTTTTTAATTCAATGAAAGAGGGCATGGATGAATTACAAGATGCACCTAAAAGTACTACTTATTTTGTTGGCTTATTATCAGTAATAGGTTAAATCGGTATAGTTAGTAAGTTAAGAAAGAAAGTTACATTAAAAGTAAATTCCCCATCTTATTTGTGGGAAAGTTACACTTAATTTTTGCCTTAAGCTAAAGGTATGCTTTTGTAATTCATTTAGTTTACCTAACAAGTTGTGTATTCTCGAATTCAAACAATTTTTATCAAGGATATATTGCCAATTTGCCAGATTTTAAAATGTAACTGTTATAATTTTGATTTTGCTTTTTCTCTTTGATTTATTTTTGAGATATGTGCAGCAAATGTTAAAGCAATCTTTATTTATTGATATTTTGCTATAGTTAAGAAGCATTTTAATATATATGTGTTAACAAAAATTTTAATATACATTGTTAATATGTATTCAACAAAAAGGGGAAGAGATACAAAGATATGAATTTCTTTTCCATTGACAATTTCTTTCGCACCATTCTCCTTCCCCAGAAGAGACCAATGAATCCAGATTTGATTTAAGACATTATTATAGTTATTCTCATTGGAAAATAAAAGGCATCAATTTGAATGTGACATCTTACTCTCTTGCACTTTGACTTCATCATCAAGCCACTTTCAATGAAACAATATTATGAAAAGCTTTTTTACTTAAATCATCAAAATGTCATAAAATTATTTTATTTCTATAATAGGAATTATTAGTTATAATGATACAATACAATTCATGCTTTGGGAAAGCTGCATTTTCTCTGTCCATTTTCAAAAAAATCCTATTATTTATATTACAAAGTATATTACTTTCATACTCACGGAAGTAAAAGTTTAGTTTGTTGAGATAATTTTAAATTAATTTTCTAATTATGTTTTTGATATAAAAGAAAAGTTAATGTTTTGACATAAATGAATTATATTTTACATAGGAAATTAGAAACCAATTTACATTTTATGCAATTCTAATTCATTATTGAAAATGAATCTAAACATGTGTAGTTGTATTTCTAAACCGAAATTTCTTTTCCAATTTTTAATTTCTAATCCATTATATAAAGTGATGCTCATTTTATAAAATATATTTTTTATAGAGCCCTGACCACCCGCTCTGTCCGACAGGAGCCGGACTCAGGCATTTTGGGACAGTTAAATGAGCACTTGTCCTGAAATTCCTTTCATCCCTTAAACTCATTTAACAGCTCCAAACTGCCTGTGTCCAGTCCTTGTCAAATGAGATAATATCGGGCAATTAGAGCTCATAGGGTATTTTTTTTTTTCTTTCTTTCTGTGATACTTGACAAAAACAACTGTATCGTATCTCAAAATTTTGATTTGAATCAGGTTTTCTTTTACATCACTGCAATTAATTGTTGATTTATTGTAATATTTTTTTATATTAGGCTTTTTCTTATATTTAAAATGATCAGTTACTTTTATATATAATTTTTTTAACTCTTTCAAAAGAAAATGACATTAGGAAAAAAAAGTAATGATAAATCATTTTCTCATAAAATTATTTTTAATTTGTATAGTTCTGAACTTTGATAGCATATGTATTACATGTAGTTTATTTCTTCTAAATTATGTTATTTTTTTCTTCATAAAATGGCTATTATAGAAGTCAAGAAAGGTGTAAAAGCAATGATTGTGTCAACAACTCTTCTTGGAAAACTCACCAGAATTGTAATCCTGAACCAACAGAGCATTGTAATGATCCCAGCTGTAGATTCAGCAAGTATGTCTTTTATGCATATATACAAGATCTTAATTATTTTTTCTCTATATTTTATTTATTTAATTTTTATTTTCTTGGTGGAAACTTGATATTAATAACAAAATCTTTAGCTTTGGTTTGAAAAGTAAAAATTTGTGATTGCAAGCCATTTAATGATATTCAATAATATAAAACAACATCTTGAAAATGATAACAATTTTGCACATGCTATCTCTTAACATAGTGATGTAGATATTATAACATTGTTGCTTTAACTCTTTCTACACTTTCTGCACTAAAATAGGCTTTTTACATGGATTAAAAAGAGGTTTTATTTTCTGTTTTGAACAACCTAAGCAAAGATTATCCTAGTGTGAAATTGTGTATGTGAAGAAATTGTCATTTTAATAAATTTTAAATTTGCAATGAAATTTATGGTGAAAATGTGGTAATCAATTCACAACCCCTTGCAAATAATCATAAAAACAATAAAACTAAAGATATCCTTTTTAATGCTCACAACAGCAGGCCTGAATCACTAATGCTAAGAATAGTGGAATAGACTGTCTCCACTCATACACTTGTCCTTTTCTCCTAAGCCAAGCATGCAATATTTTAATAAAATCCAGTTTATCTACTTCACCCTGTATATTGAAGTCTTTTTAACTTCTACAACCAATTGGTTGATTGAAGAATAGTCAATGTTTATGTTCAAATAAATCTTTTTTGCTTAACTTGATATTTATGATTTTCTCAGTAAAGTACTTTTGGTGCTTGTTTCCCTCTCCCCCCTAGATTTTACCTTGAAGATGGCTGTAATCTTTATGCTAAACTTCACATTTTCTTAAAATTGCACAAAGAACAATATTTCATAACTATATTTTTTTCATTTTTAAAGTCTTTTTTTTTTCTTTTGCCATTATTGGTAATCTATTTTTTTACTAACACATTTTCGAAATTGTTCAAAAATCTTCAGAAACATTATTTTCATTGACCTTGAAAAAATGCTTTCAGGAATTCATAGAAAATATACTTTATCCATATGTACTTCCACATAAAGCCTAAAAGATATGATTCAAGAAAACCATGTTCTGATGTTTCTTTTTAAGCCACTTGGCTGTATCTTGCATCCTTTTGTTAGAGCAAAAGGATATATACATATTTGGACTAAGTCTAATTGTGAACACAATAATTTAAAAGCAGAATGTGTTAGGGAAATGAAATTTGATATTTTGGTTGCACTAAAATTGTGAATTACTGTTAAATTTAAGATAAAATTTGTCTACAGGAAGTTATTTCCCTCTATATAATGTAAAAGGAAGTAAAACAAAGGATTTGCTTGAGAACACTTAAGATATAGTTTTATCATTAAAGCTTTCTCTGCTTATCCAATTATGTACCAAATCCCTACCAGTCTATTCAGAGCATCTGCATAAAATAGCAATCAGTACAAAAATCAAAACATCCTTTCCCCGCCTTCCCCCCCCTCTTTTTTTTTCCTGTATAGGAAGGGAAGCTACAATTTATATAAACCCTCTCTCTTTCAAATTTTATGCCTGAAGATATTTAAATTTTAAATTACAGTGAAACTTAGACAACAATATATGAAATATTTTCGAACTTATAATATTTACATTTTACAGACTACTGTTAATTTCTTAATGTTCTTAAATTTCAATTTAGTTATAAAGATTATTAAATTTTGAATATTCTGAAACATTAATCGCTCCACACAAGAAAATATGAATTTGGGAAACAGGGAACACTAAAAAGAAATGAAAGTACACAAATATTTCTATTTAAACTAAACTTTGATCTGTGATGAAAATGAAAATGCACTGTATATTTTGCAGCTGATTAAGTTAAGGAATTAGACCCCTACATTAACTGTCTCTTATATTTAACTGTCAATTTAAAAAAAATTTACAGAATGACTGTCTAAAACTACGAGAATTTATGAAGTTTCTTTATCATTTTAGTCAAATATTAAATTAATTTAAATTACAATAATTTCATATTACATAGCTAATTATAATGTGCATATTTAAGGAACAATCATAATTGAATAATAAATTCATTTCTTCAGAGGCTGTTACCTTAAAACATAACAAAATTATCATCTTAAGAAATGCACAACTACATATATCTAAAAAATGAATTTAAAAAAAAAAAGCCATAGCAATAATCAAAAACATTCATTTACATAAAAATTACATTAAATGCTAAATATAATTCCTAAGTATGCTCATAATAACATGTACACAAAAAGCCTAACATAATCTGTAAAATGTTTTAAAAATTAAATCCATGACAAAAAAAATGCCTGTTTTATTATAAACTTGTGACCAGCTTGTTCACCAGGTTTAATAGTTGTAAAAAATTTTGATTAAGTGTTTTATATAACTTAATCTGAATGGTTTCTTCAGCAAAATGTTCTTAAGCTTTACATTTTGATAGAGGTATAATTCATATTATTTTAAAGGATTTCTGCTGTTCTGTCTATTTTACTCTGCATTTCCCTTAATTTCTGTTAGCTCTATTAAAATTAGTAAAAAATGAATACACTTTGCTATTTTAAGCCATTTAACCATATAAGCTAATTTCTAACTTAAAACAATGTGAAATTTGGCATTTTTCTTCATATTAACAATATTTTAAATATAAATTATTTTTTTTCAGATTCTAACTAGAAGTAACTAAATTTTTTGCTTGCTTTCCTGAAATCTGCTTTGCCAGTAATGATTTGTGTAAAGGACAGATAGTAATTCAGATTGTAAAATAGCAATAAAGTATTAATATGTTTAATAAAAACTTTATTAATAACTTTGGTATTCATCGAGAATTCTTAAATTTTTGTATTATCGCTCGTAATTTGATGTTTAATATGTACTCAGAATTCCTGTTAGAAAATGTGCTTTTTAAAAAATCGATCAAATATAGAAAAAAAAACATTTATATAGCAAGAAAATTGCTATAATTGAAAATATAATTATAATATAATTTTTGAACTATAATATTTTCAGAGGTTAGCACAAGAAAACTCCAGGAATTTGATTATTTTTAATTCATTAATATTTTAAATATTTAAAAAATTGTTCCTAAATGCAAATGTTTATCTTTCGAAATATGTATGTGCCAAGTTTGGTTAATCTATGTCAAATAGTTTGACTTCTACAGCATCAATATATAGATATTCATTTTTTATTCAAAAGAGCTTTGTATTTAAACTTGAGCAATTATTATTATTATTATTTCCCATGGTTGATCTCAGACTTGGAGAAGTCGGATGGGGGGGGGAAGATTTACAGGTATTTTGTTGTTTGCTTTAAACAGCCATTAAAGGGAGGTTCTATAAGTGATAAATATAATATACAAAAAAAAGAAGAGTATAAAATTAATTTTCGTCTTACAGTATGAATTTTTCTTATGATGCTATAATTATTTATTTAATGTCTTAATATGAAAAAAAGACCTTTTGTCATCTATTAATCTTGCATACTTGAATGACATACTATTCATGTTTATTGTTATTAATTCCTAAAACATGCTATACCTGTTGATAAATTTTAATATCTAAAATAAACAAATAATGCAGTGTTGTATATAAAGTAAGTTTACTATAAAATTTTATTTTATTATATAAATAAAGTTTGTTGAAAATGAAATAAAAGTGATTTATTCATTGATTATTTATTTCAATAATTTGGTTATTTCCATGCAATCCTTTAAAAAAATTTATAGATGTAATTTCATATAACAACTAGCTTGAAATTCCTCTGGGTAAGTTTTACTAATTAATTTCCAACACAATAGTTTAATCCTTTTCAATATTTATATGATACATTATAATTATTGTATGTGAATTTTTTTTATTTAATAATTAACTGTCATTGATCAAATCATTTTTAAATAGAGGTTATCAATATTAATTTATTTTTTCTGGTGAGTTTTAAAATTTTTTTGTTTATATATTATTTTTTATATTGCAGTACTTTACTTGAAAGCCATCCTAAAGTTTACCCTTCCACTTGTAGTCATGTTGGTTTCTGTGATACCAAGTGCTCTCACATTGGATCTTGTTGCTGCCATTCTCATTCCTACCAGAAACACCCCATTTCAAATGGTAATAACACAGAAAACCTTGAAAAATTTAGTGAACACACTCTGGAGCGACAAACTTCTCCACTAAATGCTGCTAGGCTTAGGGCTAAAAGACACATGATAAAAGAACTAAATACTGTAAGTATTATTCATACAACTATGAAAATATGGGATATTTAGTTTCATTAGTCAATTTTTGTAAGCTGAATTTCAATTTACTGGTTTATTAGTTTTTGAATTTATTGAAGAGTTACTTTTTTATTATTTTTATTCGAATAATTAATTTTGTCTCTTATTTCATTTGTTTTAAGAAAAACAGTGATAACACTTGACTTATAATACTACTTTTTGTGTTATTTTAATCATATTTGACGAACAATTTGTTTGTTTGACATATCAACAACTTTTAATTTGAATGCTACTCTGTTTCAAATTTGAACTGTGGGGAAAATGAGATGGTGAGAAGATATATGTCTAAAAGTAATTTTAAAGTATCTGATTTGTTATTTTCAACACAAGTTTGTTTTGAATCTGGACAATTTTAGTGCAAAATTTATAAATTGTAAAGATTATTTGAGATGTTCTATTCTAATACAAAAATGAACAATGGTATTTGAATGAAGTTTGCACTTCTGTTTGAAGTTTAGTAATGTAGAAAAGTATGCGGGAATCAAAATTTAAAAGAGAAGTAAAATATTTTTTATAATAATTTTAAATAGATATCTTTGTAAAAACTTTTAGATTGCATTTTGAAAAAATTATATTAATAAGCGAGATTAATCTGAGTTTTAATCTTATATGAATCTGGATTATTTAAGACCACTGTAAATTTTCTCACAATTAAAAATATAATACTTTATAAATTAATAGTCCTGACTGAAAGTAAAGTGATATTGCAATTTAATGTCTTAAAAATGTTTGTTACTCTCATTAAAATGTCTGTAGTCCAAGTAGCAATATTGCTAAGCCAAATTAATCCAGAATACATCTATAATTGTAGCATTCCATTCAAAATTTCCTAGTAAATTTATGTAACTAAATATGTTTTTCTTTATCTCTGAGTAATGTTTAATTGGTCTGTTTTCTTACTAATGTTATTGGCCATGATGATTTGATGACAAGATCTGGGCTCGGGGGCCACAAGGTTCACAATTTGTAACCCAGTTTTACTGATGAAGCATCATGTAAACAAGTATAATGCACATTAAATCTGTTGGAGTCAAATATCATCCAACTAATGCAATATGGAAGTTTGGGGGAGGGAAAGTACAGCTCAGGTGTTGTCCTTACCATCTGACCACTGTTCAAAATTATTAGGTCAATCCCAAAATAGTCCTAGTGTTACTTTAATAAAATGTGATATTAATAACTAAACTTCATATTAATTTGTTGCTATTTTGATTGCTATCAAATTGTGTCATAAGAGAAGAAAGCCTAATTAATTTTGCTGACACTTCAAAATTATTATTATTTTGATAATATCCTTAAATTTTACACTTATAAAATTTACTGTTTCATTAGGTATTGCATATTTCTACTGACCAACAAGTCATTGTGGAGGTTCTAAAAACTAAAAAAGAAAAGGTGTTTGTAACTGAAGTTTTCATTATTTCCACAGATGGAATGAAAGTAAGCGTTCTTTTTCATTATAAATATTAAACTAAATTTCTTGACTGCATTTAATGTTTTCAATTCATTTATTTGCTTTAAACCTTCTTAATTTTACTTCCATCGTTCTTTCAAAATGCTTGGCAGTTTTGTTTTTGTAGATCCACGCATTCAGGCTCAAAGGCTAATCAAGCCAAACATTCAAGATCTATGCTTATGTGATTGTATATCTAAATTATAGAAACTGAATATTGTACAATATGGGAGGAAAAAAAGCTGATAAATCAATAACCTCCAACTTTTTAATGAGGTGAGAATAGAATGAATTGTGAAATAATATTGCTACCTGATAACATTCTTACCAAATGGAAATCTTTAAGGAACTGGAAAATTTTAATTTTTTGTCAAGCATTTTACTGTGCTTAATAAAATTGTTAAATATACTTCTGGGTTTTGTCTGGATAAAATGCGAACTTAAAAAATTAAATTTTCCAATATCAGCTCATTTATCTTTACTACAATTCATATTTTTTTAAATGTAAATAGAACATGAAGTTTACGATCACAGAACTAATTTTCATAATGATGTTTTGTTTACACACATTAAAAAAAAAAGGTGTCTAAGTCATTAAATGCCAAAAAAAAAGTTGGTGAGACACTGAAGCATTTCGTTGCACATTATATATGCTGATCATCATTTGCAATCAATCAACCTATCAGATATGAGTGACTAGATGTAACAACAAAATGAAAAATATCTATGTGATTCTTAGTTGTAAAAATAGGTTTGTTGATCACAAAAGTTTAGTCCATTTGTGTTATGATATACCTGTTAGGCCAGTCTATAAGCAAAAAGAAAAAAATCTACTGTTATATGATTTGTATTGCATACTAATGACTCTTATTTTGGCTATTTATTTTAATTTTTATGTTTATGTTTGAAATTGTAAGACCAAATCAGGACTCGGATCTCATTCTTATTCTACTGTAATTTTTTCAGATAAAAATGTTTAAGCCATCAAAGAATACCCTCTTGGATGATAATCATCCTCCTCCTCTTCCTGATGATCCTAAAGAAATTAAACATTATAATTATCAGAATTTTCTTAAGACTTACTGGAGGAGATATTTGCTAGCAAAGAAGTTTGTGGACACTTTAAGAGCTAAGACACCAAAACTTATTAATAATGGGGAGAATGCCAAATTTTATGTAATGGAAAACTCACCTGATCCTGTTTTTAGAATGGACTTTTATGATGGTGAGTGTATTGAAAACTTTTGTAATGTTTATGTAATTCTTAATCTTGGAATTATCAAGCTCTGGATTTCTAAGCTTGAAAAAATAATTTTGGTGCTAAAATCAAAAAATCTTTGGATGTTTTATCTGCATATTATGAATGAATAATTAAACTATAAAAAAAGATTACTATAATTAAGGAATCGCTTATACAATTTAAAATATAAACATTTTTCCAAAAGTTGTTACAATTAGCTCCTAAAACTTTTTATTTGTTGTTCACACATTTTTTTATCATCTGTCTTTAGCTGAAACAACATCATATTGGCGTGGAATGATAAATAATTAAAGATGTTTTATATGAATTGTATTTTTAATCTGATATAAATTTTAATTACAAGTGCTAAAAACAAATGGAATCTCATTTATTGCATCTGCTTACCTTAATTGCCTCATGTATCTATTCTTCATATAGTGTCTTAACAGTTTTCAGAAGCAAATACTTGATAAATTTATTCAATTTTTATGTTTTATAATTTATTTTAAATTACAAAATTTAAAATATTTAAATTTTAAATAAAATACTTTAATTATAAAAATTATAAATTTATTTTAAATTATAAAATTATTACTTTTTTTATTTTTTCCATGTAATTTATTTTAAAAGAGGTTATTGTTATGCTATCTTGAAGGGAATCCGTTTTTGCCATGTAAAATGTTATTCTAATCAATTTGTATGAATTGCAGTGAATTAGTGATAGATCTCAGGTTTCTTTATCAGAAGATTATGTCCATAATGCATGCAAATCCTGATACACAATGAGTCAATCATTGGTTGTCAAATATTTTTCAGGTTGTTACACATAGGGGGAAAAAAAATGCTGACCTAAGTATCATCCTTTTCATCTGACCACAAATCAAAATTGCAACATTTATCCTTAAATAATCTGTATGTAAACTTCAAAATGAATGTTATTCAAACCTAAATAAACCAATATCCTTGTTGATTTAGTTGCGGCAAAAGAAGCCACTTTGCTTTGAAAACTTTCCAGGTTTATCTTTAGTTACATTTCTAACCAACAGCAACTATAAGCATTGAAACATCAAACTCAAATTCTAGCAAGTATGGCTACACATATATTCACTTTTTCTCATCAATAGTATAAGTGAAATTGTGTGTTTTCAGAGACGAGGACTTTTCAAAAATTATTCAGTGATGCAGATCCCTTAAAGAACTAAATGTGGCTTATGCCTTTGCCATGTGTTTTGCAAAATCTTAAAATTTTATTCTCTTGGAAACTTTAAACCTTCAAAGTAATCAACTGCCCATTTCCATTTTTTTCTTGTTCAACTTGTATTAATTTTTATATTTTTTAAAAATTCATAGATTGAAAAAATTTTTAGATGGTCAAAAATGTATGATTAATATAGATGAATATTTGGTATCTTATTATCACATCAAAATAATTGTCTTCCTAAGGCTTTAGTTTCTAAAGATTTTATTACAAATTAAAAAAAAGAAGAAGAAGTTTAGTCCAATTTAAAATCTGGTTTTCATGTTTAAAAGTAATCTAATCATTCTAATCATTTCATGTTTAAAAGTAATCTAAAAAATTTGTCTACCTGAAGGATTAAAATGCTAGTTGTTATTTTGCTTGTTTTATTTCAATATTTAATGATTTGGGGAAACGATTGTAATTAAATTCCAAAATATTTCTAAGAAAGTACAGCATTTACAATTAAAAATGATTTAATCAAATTATTAAGAACTATAAAGATTTGGTGGTTATCGAAATTAATAATTGTAGTCACCACTCCAAAAAATTTCTTTGTATTAAGATTTTTTTTCTTTTTCTTCCTTACCTTTTATACATTGTTTGTCCACATGGAAAAAGTATTATAATAATATAGAATTTTTTGTTATCTGTCATTTAAAAATTTCAAAGATTTAGAGAAAAATTTTAGCAGAGATTTATTATGATTATCTACAATGTATTTTCACAATTTTTTGCAATTACAAAATTATTTATTAAATAATAAATAAAAGATAATAAAATTGATTAAAATTGTTTATTTAGTATATTGAATGCATTTTTAACTTTAGCTTTGTAATATTTATTGCTTTGATTATAATGATGTATTTTGTTGACTATTTCATACTTCAATTTTAATTACATCATTTTTTATAATTTTCTTTAAAAATATTTTTTGAATTTAAATATTGTAGATTATAGGAAGAAGAGTAAAAAAAAATGTACCTCTATTTTAGGATTTAAAGAAAAAATAAATACGTGGATTAAAAAAATGGAGATTTGATGAATGTAGTAGAATGCATTGTAAACTTAAATTTTTGAAAGGATGTTTTTTTTTTTATTACAATTGAAGAGACACTTGAAAGACTTCTGATCTTTTTGAAATAAATTTAAGTCATAATAGCTTCATTTCATGACTATGGTGTTTGAAACTTTGCAAAGATCCAGCATGTAGATGGTTTTCTTGTTATTCAATTCATTTGGTCGAAGTATCTTCAGCTACAGATATTAGTATAACTTCACTGAAATGAACTCTAAAAGGGAATACTAGTTTTAGGATTTAAAGTCATGATACATTATTATTTTATCTTGAGTTTGTGTTTAGAGTAAAATACATAGAATGGATTAACTTAATTTTAAATTGTTTTATAAGAACGTTACATGTAGGTCAACTACAATTAGTAGTTTTTTTCCAAAAAGTTAATACTTAATTTAATAATTGATTATTTCAAAATATATATACATGATTTATACTATCAGCTATATTATAAATTTCATCTGATTCTTCTTTCTTGTAGGTGGCAGTGTTGTGAAAAAAGGCAATAAGATATATATAACTAAGTTTGAGAAAAAAATTGTTATATCAGATCCTGAATATTTGGACAAGAATTTCAATGATAAGTTTGATAGAAAATGTGTTGTATCAGACCCTAAATATCTAGACAAGGATTTCAGTTCAATGCTGGAAGAGTTCCAAATTGTAAGAAGATTAACTTATTTACTAGAATTGTTTATGTTTAATTTTAAGTGCATCTCCAGCTATTATTTGATAATATTTTTCTTTCAATCAAATATTTTTAAACATTACATTTTGACAATAATTAAAACACAATATTATTTTAACTTAAAACTTTTTCTATATATAGTTTACATGAACCTCTCTTTCCCCCAAAAATTAAAATCACTTGCTTTTTTTTTTTCTGCATGAAAAGCATAACTGTTTGCTTTATGTAGTTTAAATACTTTTAGTTGCTACATGTAGTTTAAATACTTTTCTGATTCCTCATTTAAATGAACACTATATTAAAGAAATAGGTATTATTGCTCTAAGTACATTGATATAATACTTAATATCTTAAAATGCTGTATTAAGGGTTTCCACAAAGGATTTATAAAAAATAAGAAAATAAAAATTAATTACATTATTGCCAAAGAATATATATATATATATATATTCTTTATTTCTTAACTTTGATGAATGGAAGAAAAATTCGCTTATGAGTAACTGCAAAAAAAAAAAAAAAAAAAAAAAAAAAAGCAGTTTGAATTTCATTAGAACAATCACAAGTATTGTTCCAATTTTTTAAAAAAAATTTGTTAAAAAATAAAATTGTTGTATAAAAAATGTAAATTCTAAGAATAAAAATTCTATGACTATTAAATTGGCATCATTAAAAGGATAACTTCATGCAATTTAAATATATTTTGTTTATATATGACTATAGTATATAAGAGAAAATACTTTTGTTGGTCTATCAAAGCAAACCTCACCAGGCAGTAGATAAATGAAACTTTCACATCATGGGGGATATATTTATAGATTGACTGTGATATTTCAAATCCATTAATCTATATTCTCTTAAATATATAATTAAGTGGGAGATTATCACAAAGTCTTAAATAAAAATAATTACTGAAATAAGCTGAAAAGTAATTCTGAATCTAGCCAGTTGTTACAAATAGAGATATAAAGCAACTGCTTATATTTTTTGTGCATTAATGAATATATTATGTATTGCTATAGAGATAAAATACAGTATCAGAATTAATAAACGTAATTATAATGAATAAAAAATGAGTTGATTGTACTTTAGATAATGATTGAAAACAGAACTTATACACGGTGTACACTTTACATAAGTTCCATTTGGTATTATCCACACTGTTAGAGATAGGCATAAAACTTTTATTGGAAAAATTTTATTACAAGAAAGTATACATAAAGATGCTTTATTCTGCATGATCACTTAGACAACAAGGCACAACTGAAATATACTTAGAAATTGCACTTGCAATAAACAGAAATACACTATCAGCAAATTGGTAATAAATAACTGTAACAGCAGAAAGCACTTAGGAGAGAGAATTCAAAAAACTATTCATGCCTTTGGTAGCTGCTTGATCACCCTCTGATAGTTCTGTCTCTTCCAAAACAAGGCACAAAAATTCCTAAAACTAATAACATAGCTCAAGTCATTTTGGAGCCATTGCCAATATTTTTGTAATTTCTGGAATCATTGATTTCACCAAATTGCTAAATTACACTGGTGTGCAAAACTTAAACAACAGGTATGTTTTTTGCCATAACGTCACGAGAAATCATCTGAGAGACATGAAATTCAGAAATGAGATACAGCATTTTGTTCTGAAAGAATGACGAAAGCATAGTTGCGCAGAAATGAATACAATGCATACAGTATGGAATCAAACAAAAAAAGGCTTTATTGAACTCATAGTATCGTTACACATGATTGTCTGTCCAAGA
>JAPMOR010009080.1:61667-80634 GCA_026543865.1 Argiope aurantia
ATATATATATATATATATATATATATATATATATATATAATATGCTTCAAATTAACTATGTTCTAAAAATAGTTTTATAATCACTCAAACTTTTCTCATGTTCTTATGATGGTTTGGTTAAGAAATCTTCACAAAATATCAAATTTAGCTTATTTCATTCAAATTATGAAAAATGAAAATATTTAAAGAACTTTTATGCTTGCTTCAAATCATGCTTTGGAAATATGTATATATATTAATGTTAGACAAAAAAATGTTTCACTGAATATGAATAATAAAATCAAGGAATTATATGCTTTGTACAATGTTTTGATGAACCTTTATTCATTTTTCTCATAGGAGAAAGAAAACTGTGAAAAGATAGTGGCATTTCATGAATCACTTAAAACACCCAATTTCCCAATAGTAATTGGCATGTATGTTTTACTTTATATTATTTATTTCATATGAAATTATTTTTAATTAATTGTATGTTTCCTGTGAGTATATCTTCTGCTAGTAGAAGTTACAGATAAAATTTTCTTTATATTTTTGTATTTAAAAATTTTTCAAATCAAAATTGCTTTTTTGTTTAATATGCATTGCATTTAATCTTTTAATTTTTAGTTATTTCTTTGACATTTGAACACATACATACATACTGCTTATACATACTGCTTTTTCAAAAATTTAAATTCTTGAATTATATTGATGTTGCATTTTTGAAAATGTGTATTCTCTACTAACTAACTTATAAATATGTAAGAATTTGTAAATAATATAATTTTTTAAAGGTCTGTATGACAAGATTCTAAAATAAAATTGATAGAACATGTATGATATGAAGAAACCAAAATAGTTAGTATATAAAATGAAAACTATATTTAGTTGTGGGAATAATTTATAGTTCATGTGCATTAAATTATAAATATGTGGATTTTATTTAAATTTTAGTTAAGGCATTGAGAACTTTTGCCTTCCTTATAGAGAGGAAAATAATTAAGATTAAAAAAGTTTTAGAAAGGTGACGGTGATTTGAGAAATTTTGCAAGAACATAGTCTAAATTGCCATTTATTTAATTCATAGGATTGCATTTTATGTAAAAATTAAATTGACTGAACCTTAAACTATAAATCTCTTAAAAAGTGCCCTTTCTTATACTAATTGATAGAACTAATTAATTATTATACATGCCTATATATATTCGACAATCAGTTGGGTTGCTGGATATATTGACTGTGATTAATCTTTATTTTTACTGATAATAAATTTGAATGAAATTAAAAAATAAAATGTGTGTGTAAATTTTAATTAATTAAATGTGAAATAAAATTTTGGCACTTTTCTGTCATAAATTGCAAAAATGATTTTTTACATAATCAAATTTTTTGTCATATTAATAATTTTCTTTTTTATATTTAGTAATTTTTTTTAAATATTTTAAGTGCATTTTTAACAAAAATCATGAGGAATCTGAATCAATATTAAATGCACCATGAATTATAATGCAAAAACATAAAAATTCTGGAAGAAACCAAAGTTATTGATAAAAATCACTATTCAGGTTGCAGATATTTTTCCATTTTTGTTATACATTCAGAATTACTGTCATATCGTTTATACGTATATAGCATTGGTGGCATAACAGATTTCAAGAAAACAAGTATATTCATTTATTTCCAGAAATGTTCGCTGAATTCTGGAATGAATCTGTAAAAGATTTAAATTTTTATTTTAAATCCTATTAATATGAAAAAAATTGCCAAATTTTGCATACAATATCAACTTAAATAAAATATCTAATAATTTTAATAATAATTATAAATAAATAATTTTAGTGACAATTAATCTCTGCAAATTAGTTGTTTGCTAAAGGTGACTCATTTCAAATAAATTTCTAATGCGCTTCTTGATGTTCATGATTTTCCCAACAACGTATTTTCAAACATTAATTTATGATAAATATTAAAATTGTGTCATTATACCTTTAAACCTGTTCTGTTTATTGTGATCATGAACTTTCCTAATTGAGTCGAGTTCCATAACATAATAGTGCCATTAAAAACCCAAATCATGAGCAAACCATTACAAATTCTATATTGTCTTTTGCTAAAATGCACTTTCTCTTCCTGTTTAAATGTAAATTCTGCAGATAGTTTGTAGAATCATTCTTCCTTTATTTTCAACAATGGAATGAAGTCTTACAATTAAATATTTGATGAAAAAATGAAAATGATTGAAATTTCATTACCATATTAAAATATATTTTATAAAATTATATAAAAAAATTTATGTTGAAATTGAAGGGAAAATAAAGCATGGCAGTTAATTCATAGCATTAAAAAAAATTTAATGATGTAAAAATTAGTTTCATGCCCTAATAATTTTGAGTTATCATGAGAAAATGCAAAAATCTTATCTAGTCCTTTTTTAATTAATTTTTTTTGAAAAAAAAATTGCTCCCAGGTGCACATTTTTATTTTTTAAAGTATATATGTGTCAAATTTTGATAGTTTAAGTTAAATGTTTTGTTCTGTAGAGCACCAATACACACTTTTTCCTTTATTAATAATAATAAAGGAAAAAGATTGAAAATAGACAGAAAATTAGGGACATGCATAACACAATTATGAAAATCTTCTAAAATAGTATGAGTTATTTGTCTATCAAAATTTGAAGTTTAAAACGTTTTGCTGATGAAAGCCATTAAGACCAAGTTATAAAAAAATATTTTATTGAATGTTTAGATACTATTAATTCTAACTGGTCATTAAAATTTGCTGTTAAAAAAAATAAATAGCAGTTTCTAAAACTTGTATTCCCGTCCCTCCAAGAAAACAAACTAAACTTGAAAAATGTTGAGAAAGCAGTAAGTTAAAAAAATAAAATGATGCCACAAAACATAAATTAATTTATTTCCTAAAATTTATTATTTTATTAATTAAATTGTTTGAAAACATTTGTTTATATATTTATCTTAATTATATCCTGTATTGTTTGGAGCTATTTCTGTCTGCATTTAATTATTATTTTGCTGCTGCCGAATATTCTTGCATGTTTATCTCTTTTACTGTATTTATATTCATCTAATTATAAATGTATTTTTAGGGTAAAGAATGGTTTAATTTGTTCAGAACAAAAAACTACGAAAGAAAATATTGCACCACCTGCTTCTGTAAACGATAAAAGAAATTGGAGATAAAGTGAGTAATTCTAATTAAAGTGATGTAGATTTCCTTGTAAAATTTGTATAACATTTTTCTAAGTTTTGAGCAGAATTTTTATTCAGCTGCTATCAAAGTTATATATGCTGTGCATTTATGCTTTACGATCTATTTAGCTTGGTGAAGAAATTTCTCGACAGGTAGACTATCTATTGTTTTCATGTAATTATGTTTACACAATACAGAAATTAACTAGTTAGATGAAATATGGTTTATTGTTTTACTTGTAGAAATACAGAATCAAATTTTTTATTATCTATATTAACTACTATAGGTAACCATTTATCTGCTTGAGCACTTATGAATGTGACAACTCCACCAGCTAGAGTAATCTCCCTAAAAGTTTCTTGTATAGTTTAAAGAATTTGGATCTAAGTTTGATTGCTGTGCATTATTATATGCCATTAATGTGTAATAATTATGAAAGAACGTATTGAAATGCGATCTTCAAAAATTAGTCACTGGGATGTGATAAATATAAAAGTAGCAGTGTATTTTGGTCTTTTCTTCTGTCAGACCAAAGCCAAAATTTAATCATAAATCACCTATCAAATTTCATTTATTTAAGTAACTGTGTCTTTGTGTTACCATGTAAATGTACATGTGAAATTGCACACATGCAGATAATAAATCCATTAATGGATTTGGTTCTAAATTTTATACCAATCTACATTTTAGAGTTTAAATAATGGGCAGGGATAGCCGAGTTGGTAAGGCGTTGGATTCACATCCCTTGAGTTGTGAGTTCGAACCCCGCCGGCCAAAGACTCTCTGTGTGTGAGGTGGCTGGCGCACATATAAATCTGCTGTGGTCGCAAAGTCCTCCATGTCAAGAGTAATACTACTGGGGGTACTGGACCAGTGGTGATTATTCTCTGATTCAGGTCTAAATTACGATCTATGAATGAAGTCCACCCTGTTAAAATGGTTGTGATATGTGTGTAGCTAAGTCGTACTCTTAGCCCTAGTTGGCGCTACTGAAAATCAAGAGATACACCTTTGTCTTAAAATCAACGACTTCTAAAGTCATTGGGCTTGTCTATGACAAGTGCCATTAGAAACAACAACAGCAGAGCTTAAATATGCATATCAAATTTTATCCATTGAACTCTGCTTATTTTGTAATTATCATGATAACATATATTTTTAAAAAATAGACTTCCTCTGAATAGATTTTGTTCCAAATTTGATGAAAATCTTCTAATTTGGAGTAGAGGTCATATTCCAAATTTCATTCATCTAGCTCAAAGTGTTTTTGTGTTCACAGACAGACTTTCTTTGAATGGAAGTTTGTAATTAAAAAAATGTCTTATTCAGACTATGGGAAGTCTAAAACATGATTTATTAAAATCTAATCTCGTTTTGAATATTTTAACTATTGCAATACTTTCTCATTGTATGCTTAATATACAAGAAAGTAAAAAATTCAACAAGTTAGGTATGTGATTTCTACAATATTATTTTTACATCAAAACTGTGGATCTGCATATAATTTTATGTTTAAATTTATTCATGAGTAGATTGGTTTTTGTTGTTGTTTGTCTTGCATTATATATATATATATAATATTCTAAGCATGATAATTCAGAAATGCAAAAAGGAAAAATAAATAAATAACAATTTTTGTGTTATCTTGACATAAAAATTGTATAATATTCAAAGTTGTTGATCTTTATAAAATTATATTCTCAAGACAGCAAAAAGAAGAAAAAAATCAAAGATTCATACCCAGTTATCCTGTCTATACAAAGAAACTAAAAATACAATTGTTCGCATTGTATAAAAATGTGAAAAAGCAGCATCTTCAACAATCTGCACAAAGAAAAAATTTGACAATTGATTTGTAATACATATTGTATTTTAATCTCATATTACTGCATATGAGTAAATTGGAAAAGTCGTCCATTGCTATTTAATATTCTTGTATTTTATTGTTTTTTTTATTTTAGTCATAATTTGAAATTTCAAATATAAGAACAGATTTTTTATATATTTCTAGCTGTAGTATCATGATGGAAACTCCTGTTTGTCTGAAGAAAAGTGCCTGAAAATATATGTCTGGACTCTTCTACAACTGAAGAAAGAACAAGACATATGAGTTTGACAGATATCAAAACTTGTTTCAAAAGTCATCTAATACTCTATACTAGTAATATACTATGAGTGGGATGAACTTTGGGAAGAAAAATGAGTTTGTTTGTGGAAAGCATAAGCAAGAAGTTTTTACTTGGAGAGTTGTAAATTTGTATTAAAGAAAATATAGTACCTTTCAACTCATTTTGTTGTATATATTCCTTTCATGTTGTTTTTATGGGCTATGAGACTGAGATTTTCTTAGGAGTGCTCCAAGAAGAAAAGCAAAAAATTCTGCTGTAATTATTTACATCTGTATATATATATGCATTGATTTATTTGAGTAATTTTTTTTATAAATCTTAGTTGTTTGTATTAAATGTTTTTCTATTGTACTCAAATATATTTATTGGTTTATTTTGTAAATATATTCATATATTTATGTGTGTAAAATAGTTTAACAATTGAGTCACCTATAAAAAGACACTTATGGAATTAACTTCAATTTATTTTTCCTCAGGTTGGCATGGTGGAATGACCAGAGACAAAAAAAACAAAAAAAAATCCCATAATGCGTTTTACGTGTGTTAATTTAGGAAAGAGAATTTTAGGTATTTTTGAAAGGTATGCCATGGACGTTAGGGATTTTTAATTTTTGCATGCTGCATGAGAATTGCAATGATCTGAATTTTTTTAGACTTCGTGTTAGGAAAAATAAAATGAAAAAAATAGGATTTTTATCAAGAAATAAGAGAAAATTTTAGAATAATTTAAAATAAAGAATTAAAGGAAATTAATTTTTATATATATGCACACACACAGTAGACTAGGGAGGACGAACCTTTATGGATCAACGTGCCATTTTTTCCAAAGAAATGATCAATGAGGTATTGACGTGTCGTCAAATAATTTTGACTTGTGATTATTGGGAAAATAATAAAATTAAATACTAACCACTCAAAACTCTTTTTTACTATGAAAAAATGCAATTTGCACTGTATAGTAGTAAAGTTTTTAGTTATATGTGTAATTCAAACTAAAGTAACATTAGTGTGACTTCTATTGTCGCAGATTAGATGACAAATAGCTTATATTAGGATTGTAAAATGTTACTTTTAGCAGAATGCATACTGAATTGGAGTCATCTGCGAGTCTTTAATGTTATTCATCTTTGAAAATAATGACTCGCAGGCATAGGTAGATGAAAATACGATTAAAATAACATAAGCCATCTTTTTCAAACAGTTAAATGTCTCTGGAATCGAATTCCATGTTTCCAAAATTTTGTTACTGGCATTTTTGCGTACATTGCTTGTTAATCTTTCTGCTTCAATCAATTCCAACTTTTCCCTTGTTTCAATAATTTTTTTAATCTATATTGAATTAGACTGGAAATCAATCAGTTACATTTCAAATTCTTCAATTTCCAACTTATTGAATTGGGTTAAGTTCAGTTTATGAAATGAAATCACATAAGGGTACATAATGAACTTGAATGTTTTCTATAATTCTTTGAACTGTGAAAAATCTCTGAAAATTCTTTGATTGAAAAATCAGTTACAGAAGTAAATTCTATGATAACTTTTTCTTCATCTGGTTTCTAAAATCTTTGATATTTTTTTTCAAGTATGGGAAGTACCTGTAGTTTCTTGTAATAATATTGTTTCTGAAAATATGCAGTTTAGTGTCAAAAGCACGAATGAGATTCATCATGACAATAATTGTTTTATATGTGCCTTGAAGTTTTATGTTCAATTCATTGAAATGTTGGCATGTATGTAAAAAACATCAATTTTGAAAGCCACATAACATCCAATAACTGGATATTTTCCCCTCATTTTACAGAAACAGTCTGATTTCTTCTAAGCAGTCAACAAATCTTGGAAGTACATTCCTGTGGCTCAACTGTACATTCCTGTGGTGAACATTATTATACCATTAAGCTATTACACACCGAATTGACTTCATCCAACAAAGCATCAAACCTGCGACAATATGAGGTTGACTATTTTTGTGACTAGCACCATTACATTATCAAGAGATGTTAAACCACTCTTAATACACAATAGTAGGGAATAGGAATATGCGCACCACGACCGATCGCTCGCGTTTGTTCGTAATACTTCATAGTGAACTTTGTTATTTTGAAATAAAATGCAAATCGTGTCCAAAATATTGTGTCACGTGCCATCAATGGCACACATGCCTCTGGTTCGCCATGCCTGTGCTAGAATGTAAGAGCATCCGACTTATTATTATATATCTATAAACGTGTTGAGTGTCTAATGTATATTTATGGACATATTTTTTTCACTGTTGATGGGAGGGGGGGAATAAATGGCTTTTATTTAATGCTTAGTTATTAGAAATTTCAAAAAGGCATTTTAAAAGGAATATTTTGAAATATTTCTTTTTGTATTAAATATTCCATTGTATTCTTCCCTTGATTTTTTCTTTCATTTTTTTTTTTTTACTTTTTTTTGTACATGTGTGTTTTATTTATATTGTTATAATGCAGCAATTTTGATTTAGTAACATTTTTGGCCACATAATTTGATGCTAAATGTTTGTTTGGAAAATGCAAGATCTCCAGCCTCAGAGAAGCGTGGTTCATAAGATACGATCTTTGATTCCTGTTATTATATATTTATTCTATTCTCAATTGCAGTTAAGTTTTGAGTTATATAAATATACTTCTGCATATATTTGAATTTCTGACTTTCTATTGTAATTTTATTCTAAGGAACCTACATAATCACTTGTGCCCTCTTTCATAAATGAAAGACAGTACATGGTGCAACAATGCTAATCGATTTAGTTTCTATAAGTATTATGATAATTTATATATGTAAAATAATGCAGAGGCATTTATCTGTTTTTGCTTAACATGATTGAAGTAATTCCTATGTAAATGTCATGGAAATTATTGATCAGCCCATTGCAACAATAACAGATGGAAAAGGAAAGAATGTATTGTTCTGATTGTATAGCAGGTGGCAAATTTGTGACTGCTTCAAGCATGACAAATACTTTCTAAATCTCTGATTTTGAGAATTTAATGAATGTGTGATTACAGAAAGAATCAAAACACTAATAAAAGTCTGGAGATATCATTTATGCTGCCTTCTGGAGGTTAAATCTATGCTGACAGAAAGGATCAGATTATTAATTTATGAGTGGATCGTTATTGCATGATATACTTTTTATAGATATTATTTACAGTTCTAATTCAGATAACAAGATTGCCAAAGGAAATAAAATATATCAAATATTTTTCAAAACTAAATTTTATAGACCAGTTTTAGTGAAATATTATTTATTGTTTTGGAACAAGGATTTATATGAAAATCTGCTACTAAAATACTATTTACTGAATTCTGGAAGAACACTAAAAGAAAAATTTTAAAGCAGATGATAAATTAATATATATATTCTGATATAAATTATTAGCTTTATTTTCATGTCTTTTATAGAAGAAAAAATATATATACTATATATATTATATTAAGTAATATATGGGAAGTAATATGGAAATATATCTCTATCTCTAACAGTTCAGAAACTAATTAATAGGCCAATAATAGAATGGGTATGTTGTATATTCGATTTTTATTAAATATAAGTTCAAGAGAATTTTATTCTATTTATTTAAGAAAATTTTATTCCTCTTGCTAATAAGGAGGGAACAAATATTACTGAGATATCAAACTTTGTGATAAGATTAAATAATGACATTTTATCTCCTTTTAATCATATTTGACAGTAATTTCTTTCATTATCTCGAATTAATAGAATTGAAAAGACTGCGTCTTTATTATCGGATAAAAACCTCAAAGTGCATATTTGTTGTTAGAAAAAACATGATGCTCCTAAGAGTCTGATCAAATTGTCATGTAAAAACAAAAAAAAGCAATTTCGTTTGTTTGAGTTGTTCAGTTGGGTATCGAAACATGCCTCTGTCATACCTAGTTATTGCATAAAAGGTATAAAAAAAAAAGTTTAAAATGAACTATCGAATGTTATAATAGCTTTATTATGTTAGGAACGCATTTTAGTAAAGGGTAAATTTGGGAAAATAGTCTTCACCTTTTTAATTGAGAAAATTTTTTGAAATTCTATTTAAGTTCGTATTATATAGAAAGAGTTTGGATACATAATCCTAGTATCAAGAGTAATCCTAGCTATCTGTCCAAAATTCAAAACTGTATGGTCCTTCCCAAAGTAACCATAGTGCTGCTTGCAAAAAGAACATTAATATAACTAATTAACCTAAATTTACTCAAATATTCCCGATCAAAAATTCAAAAAATGTTATCACTTCCGTTTTTTTAACTGATTGCACAGCGTTATTAATCGGTAAATGGGAAGAGAAAATTTTTCAATTAATTTGAAATGATAGCATTAATTTTAATATTTTTACCAATGAGAATTAGATACTAAGTGACTAATTATAAAAAAGATGCAATATGAATGGATGTTTCATAATCTTTGATATTTTAGTTATTTTTTTATTTTATATGTTAATATTTATTTTTTTAATTACTACACAAACGATATTTACTTTTTACATTTCAGAGCAGAGATTTTGAAATCCTGAAGCCTTTCAAGCAAAAATTTTTAATCTTCTTCTAATTCCTAAAAAAACACCAACTACTTTGCTTCCATATTAAAAGGAAGAAGAAAACGACATTTATAAATATACTTATTTTAGTTCAAAAGATTTTTCTACACAAAAAAACTGATATAAATTCTGTACAGAATTGTATTTAAAAAATCACATGTTTATGTGAATTTTATACAATTCATAGCAATATCTCATATTTGAGTGATATGAGGTTTTTATTTATTTATTTTTACTTTAACTCTGGAATTTAGTTCACTTTTATTTTGAATTCGTAGAGGATTCATTTTCTCTCTCTCTCTCTCTCTCTCTTTTTTCCCCTTGAAATTCTTATTAATATAGAGTTAAAATATCGTTTGCAATTCAATTTTGTGCTAATCAATGCAAATTAATTTTGTTTTCTTCTAAATTTATTCATTAGTTAAATACATTTATGCCTTATGTTCTCAATAATGGTAAATGAATTATTTTTAAAACTATTAATTAACTAATAGTTTAAAAATAATAATTCCTTAAGATTACTGAGGACACAATTCAGGGATTATTTAACTGATAATAAAATTTAGAAGTAAAAAATTATTTACAGATATAACTTTGCAATCAAAAAGGTATAAAAATTTCCCAACTTTAAAAATTTTTCTATTACGTTATATATAAATGGTTCTCTTTATTTTGATATTTATGCATTGTCGTAGCTAAAGTGTTGAATATTAAATCATTAAATTACTTATTTATCGAATGAAAATATTACTTTTTAAATTAATAAAACTGCTACGATAATAATTATCATTGCTTTACTTAATAAAATTATTTACTGCTTACTAATTACACATTATTTATTCAGACTGTTAAAATCAAATCTTTAATATCATTTTTATGTAAATCTTTAGCGTCAATTTTTTTTTAATTGCAAACTCGTTTTTTTTTTTTTTTTTTTTTTTTTGTATAAATAGAAATGTTATATGATTCCGTTCAGTTTCGAACTAACCAAGTTATATAGTAACATGAATTTGCCTTTATGGAAAATTCTCGGCTTTGGCCTTGAAGGGTTCAAACTTCGAAACATGACGAAGACAAACCAAATGTCTTCTTGCTGGTATGTAGTGAAAATCTGAAAAGTGGTTGCTGTTTAGGTGTCATCCCCGTCATATGGCGAATGTTTAAAATTGCTAGATATTCAGATATAGTTCTACGCTCTTATTGGAAGTTAATATAACTTTACATACCATTCGCAGGATCTTGAAAACATTTGTATTAGACGTGCATATTCTGTACTTGAATAAAATAAAAAAGGCATAGGAAGATACATTTACTTTTCAGTTTTACTTAATAAGTCAAAAAAGTAAATAAAGAAAGAAAGAATATTATCAAAAGAATTTTAAACCTTTGCTCGTTGGTTCATTTGCTGCAAAATTAGAAAGAGATCTTCAATTTTTTTGTTAAGCTCATATACTGAAATCCATTTACCTAGCTTGATGCGGTTTTTTAATTATTGTGCTCATATGCTCATAGAAGGTTAAATCGACTCACTATAAAATTGGCGGCAGATTTGGTCCAAAATTTGATATATATCTACAACTCTTGTAAGAAACCAATACTTTAAATTTCGATTACTTGGTTCGATGGTTTTAGAATAATAACTAATTGAATAGTCGCGCACATTTTTTATGAAGTTAAAAAATTCTTATAAAAATGTTTTTTGCCTTATATTTAATAATGTATTACATTGTTATCTGAAATTCAAAACGTTTTTATTATTTCAACAAATATATGATCGATTGAATTTATTCCATATTTGAAAGTTAAAGAAGAAAGATTCTGCTTAGTATCTGTATGATTTACTAGACGATGAAAAAGTGAAGTTACAATATAATGCATTTCTAATATTATTAGAAAGGCTTATGTAAACAATAAACAGAACTCAAGTAAAATAATTAAAATAACACGACTTTAATGTTGGACAATTTGGCGGATGAATGAGCTTGAAATTATATCTGAAAAGAAATATGACCAATATTCCTGGCTAACCAGTTGGTTGTCTAAAGATATTAATAGAAAATAAATAAGCTGCTGTGATTCTTTATAGTTTTCGCAGAACATCTAATCCTCTTTCCTGCCTAGTAATTTTATTCTTTTGCCTAGTATTTTATTTTTTTTAAATTAAATTTATATTTTTACTTTTTTGTATATAAAGTACATAAAAAAATTATTATAATCACCATAAAAAAATTCGAAATTTTGACGAATCTCCGGGTCTTACAACCTCGTGCATCTGGAAAACACATTTTTGGAATTATATCTGTCTCTTGGTAAATATTATAACTCAAAAATGCTTTAAGGTAGATAGATGAAATTTGGCATCTTCAGAAGCCGATTCTGAACATTGTATAGCCATTGAGGAACGAATAATAGCCGAAATAGACTATTAAGACGAAGCAATAGTGCTCTATTTCATTTCAAAAGAGTCGTTCCTTGCTGATTTTGACAGTAACAGAGCCAGACAGTGTGAGAGACGAGTATAAACAGAAATCAACCAAAGAAACATTCCGACCATGACAGTCGTTCCTTTGCTGATTCCGTCAATGACAGAACCAGACAGTGGGCGAGAAAGGAGCTAAGAATAAAAGCATTGTATCTTAAAACAAGTGTTTTTAAGAATAAATGTCGAATATCTTTAAACAAACCTCATATTATATATTGCCAATATCTGATGCATCATGATGTTTTGGATCTTGTATAGGGATCAAATGATTAATTCTTCGTCCAAGAAAATACTATGCTTTACAGAGCACCACACTATTTGAGCATGTTAAGATCTTTTATTAATGCAGATATCATTATCAAAGAGTTTGAACCCGAAAAAAAAAAAGATTTTGTTTCCTACGGTCTTTTCTACCAGAAAGTTTCAAGTACTAGATATCAGTTTTCTCCTTTTGGCGGCTCTTTTAAGTTGCTATTTTTTTAAGTGAAGGTAGAGAGTGTAGATAAGATAAATTCCATATATAGAACCAAAATCTGCTACCATATTATCACGTAACATAGGTAAATATCATTGATTTCGTAGGTTAGCATTTTTCAGAGGAACCAAGGACAGTCCTGAACGGTAAGTTCCTCAAAGCTTACAAGAATTGTACAGTGCTTTTAAAATGTTTTTTTTTTTTTTCATGTTGTATCTCATTGGACAGTATTTATTTCATTATATGGAATATCAGATAATTTTTGTATGCACGCTTATAATAACGTTTTGCTGAAAAAGCTATTAAGAGTCCAGGTTACATAAATATATTGAATTGAAAATCTTCTTGAGCATCCATCTCAGCGAATTATTTGATCAACAAAAGCGGCTAGTACGAAATAAAACTGATCATTTCTACTCACAATAAGTCAACAGTTATTAAAAAAATATTTAATAGTGATTTAAAATGATTTTAGTGCAATAATATTCTCCGAGATAATATTCCAATAAAGAAAAAAATATCAAAATTTCAATTTTTTTTTTTTTTAATTATAGATGTAATTGATTTTAGTGCACCATTACCTGGAAAGTATTTATATGCCGAACGTGGTACTTCTATAGATAAGTGTTTGCTTGCAAACTGTTTTGAATAATCGTTTCATCATGCATGTCGTAATCTATAGGTAGTATGCCAATCCCTAAACATTATCATTTCTACTCACAATAATATGAATGTGATTATTTGTATTGGTGCTCTGCATATATAGATTGGCACATAAATACTTTGGTGGGTGCGAATGTGCACTTTGGACGATTTTTAATAGAGAAATTAAGCGAAATGGAGGCGTTTTTTGCTGTGACTTCTAAAAATATTGCAGTATACAATTTATCTCTTCATGAACTATTTTGCTTACCATTTCTATCTTGCTTACCGTAATTGCATACAGCGTCATTGGTGTCAGCCCTGGTGGTGAGTTTATTATTATTTAATTTTTTTGGCGGAAAAGAAATTCCCATTTCTTTCTTTAAACTATTACTAAGTTTGATAACATTTGGTCCAGTAGTTTTCCTTTTATGATCATTTCAAAGGGGAACTTTAATTATAACCACCCTGTATATTCTGTAAAGGACAAAGTTGCAGAAGAAAATAAACTAAGAGGAATGGTTTCCCCGAAACTTTCTCGTTTACTCTCTAATAAAATTACTATCCTCGTCTCTCTTCTACATAAAAATTTGTGGATTTGGAGCAAGGTCATGAGCGCCACGAGGGCACAGATTTTTGCTTTCAGAGTTCTACAGATGGTCGTTTTGTTCTACGCAGAAGCCCTGCATTTTAAAAGTTTTTTTTCTTTTCTTTTCTTGACTGATTGAAACTAAAATATGGCACAGAATTAATATTTTTATGACAGATCAGACGTGAAATTTCATTTATCTAATGTGCAGCGTTTTTGAATTTTTATGTTTATGTGTATGCGAATTTACAATCGTCAGACAATCAATCCAAAGACAGATTTGATTGACAATTTGATGTGAACCTACTCTTTAAATTTTGAAATACCACGCCAAATTGTATCCTAGTGTTTTACAATGGAGCCAAATAACATGGCAGAACAAACATTAGCTAAGAATCTTTTATGGTAGATATATGACGTCGCACAACAGTTATTACTATGAGTTCAAATTTGCCAATAATGAACATAAACATAACTTAACATACAAATGTAACCATCTGACCTTTACACTCTGCCGTGGAAACCTGTTGTTTTCGAACTCAAATTCCATCAGAAAATGAAAAGTGTTCATATATTTTCGGAATTTATTAATTACTTAATCTAAAGTACAAAATGTAACTTCATCAATGATGGTTTCATCATTCTCTTCTATCACATCAGCATGCCATTTTCGATCACACATCTTATCAAAGTGCGTATTTTACGTTGGTACAAAATACCATGGCAGGACAAACATTAGCTAAGAATGTGTGGTGAATAGCATATAAGCCAGTTAACAGCTCTTCTACCCGAACAATTGTTTTGGTATAATAGTTAAGTTACTGGACTGCGAACCACACGGTCCCAGGTTCTATCCTCGCGCATCACACCTATACCTCGCTCATACCATTCCGCTAAATTGGTGACCTCGGACGCTGAACCTTCAACCTTCGTACAGCTGTTGGGCCGCCATCTACCCGCAACCAAAGTCGTCAGACTCACTTGACGCGACAACAACTCACCCACACAAACTCGCCACTGAACTAGGTACAGGCCCATTAGACAACAGCTACTATACATCACCACTCAACATCCATATCGTTCGTCTCACTGGAGGGAAGAGTCTGTGGCGAATAGCATATAAGCAAGTTAACAGCTCTTCTACCCGAACAATCGTTTTGGTTTAATGGTTAAGTTACTGGACTGCGAACCACAGGGTCCCAGGTTCTATCCGCATCACAACCTCTAAAAATCTTTTTCTGGTAGGTATATGATCTCGTACAACAATGATTGTTATGTATCCAATGTTACCAATAATGGGTGCAAACATAATTTAACATACAAATGTAACTCATCAGTAATCATTTAACCTTTATTCTTCATCGCGAAAACGAAGCATTTGCGAACTCAAATTCCATCAGAAAATTTGATTGTTTTGTATGTTTTCAAAAGTTACTAATTACAGGTGTAAACATAATCCAACTTATAAAATGTAATTTCATCAATGATGTCCTCTATCCCACCAGCATGCAATTTCCAAGCACACATCTCATCAGAATATATTCTTTTTGTGTCTCTTCTACATGCTTATAACCCGTCAGTACAAGCGCGGGATCTTATTCCCATCATTTCTCTTTTGTTCAACCCTTCTAGGAATTAATAAAAGTTTACACCTTTTACTTTCTATACATGCATGGGGGAGCTTGATGAAGAAAATTAGAACAACAGAATACAATGAAACAATATATCTTTACAGATTTTTACAGGAGGTTTGGAGTCAAATTGATGCGTATGTTAAAGTTTCAGATTCTTTTAACGTTATGACTATGATAGTGAAACGCACAGATTAAGAGTTTTTTTTAGCAAGTCTTCCTACTGATAGACAAAATGATGATAGCTCAGATTCATGTTATAGTCATGAAATTTTGTAAAGTGGTCATAATACAAAGTCGGAACAAAACAGATTTTTAATACCCTAGAAAATTTGATCGAGTCCTTTCTTGCTCTTGAAAAAAAAATGGCAAATCTTTTTATAAAACACATTATTTTATTAAATGAATAAATTGTCTTGAAATTTTTGATAACAATTCATTTTATTCTGAATGGAGAATGATAAACGTATTTTTTGAGTATCTATATAAAAATGAAGGACCAAAGCTATGAATTTAAAAAATTGTATGTTTAAGCTTCTTTTTTTTTTCAAAAAATTTCAAATGTAAACTATATGTAAAATACAGATTTTCTTATTCTTCCAATATTTTTATACAGGCAAAAACTACTAACATTAAAAATATTAAGTTTAATCGGAATAAAAAGGAAATCGGGAAAAAGGAAATGGATACAGAAAAAGGTATGAAAAAAAAGTGCCAAGTTTAGTTTTGGTTTTTCTTATAAAGAATCGCATTTGCATTTTAAATAAGAATATGCTTACATGAAAAAACATTTATTTACTCTGACCATATTTTATTTTTATACAAATAGCCAATAAGATAAGGGGGTGAGTGCCTGACAATTTGGGGACCACGCACGTATGCCAATGTTCAAAAAAATGTGTGTTGAAGGATTAAATATACGCTAAATATCTTAAAATCTTTTTTGTAATTTTAATGCCTACATGTATATGAATCTCTTAAGCAATCAAAGTAAGAGTACCTTTGAAAACGTAGCTATGCAAGATTTAAATGGGAAATTTTGAAAAAAGAAACTACGCTAGATGCTACGAAAAAGATACCAAATAATTTTTTGATACTTTATCATTTTGTCTATTTCCGCTGTGAAGAACATTTCATCTCTAGATCTTTCTTATATTAAGGGGATATAATGCATAAGAATGAATCAGATTCATCATGCCAATATGCACATTTCGATGCAACAAAGCCAAGTTCATCAGCTATTGAGGGGATCCAGAAAGAAATTGGTGAGACGGAAGAATCCAGAATCCATGGTTTAAAAGAAGTTAGAAAGAAATTAAAAGGTAAAAATTCAAAAATTATTTTTAGCTGCTTTTATTTTTCTTCCGCAGTAAAGTCCCAATATTATAATATTCAGGAAATATTGAAAAATATTGTGTAGCAGTTACATTACGCTATCTTCTCTTTTGGATAATAGATGACGATGCCTGATTAGGTACGCATTCCATACTGCATTCCGATTTTTATTAAAGGAGATGAGTTGCTGTTTTGTGAGGTGTGCGCGCGTTAATGTCTTGTCTTGAATTTCATGTTTGTGTTTGTATTGTATGAAATGTGACCATTAAAGAAATGTTCCCAAAAATATACGTTCCTCTTGCTTCCATTGCACGGATAAAAATGATCTTCATTCTACCACATTGGCGCCCAACTAAAAAGAATTTCTGATGCAAATGATGAAACGAAATTCCAGTCGTTCCGACGATAGCAATAAAATTTTCCCATCCGCAGCAAATTATGAAACGAAGGTGAAACGTGTCGTCCTCACACATCACATAATTTTACCCATCCTGGGAACGGTTCATCATTGTGTTCCAGATAACCAGTCCTCAAAAATAAATCAGCGTCTGCCATCTTCGCGCCGTTGATACACTAACAAGCATTCCAGTATTCAGTTTTAAATCCTAAACGGACAACACATGTTGTCTTGTGTCGCTATTACGGGACATTGCCCTTGTATTGGGAATAATTTATTTTCCATTATTAATAAACAAACCAAGACAAAGGAAATAGTAAAAGAACTGAAAAACAAAAAAGAAACGACATGAAAATAAAACTAAATTCTCAAAAATATATTATGAATAAATATCTGATTAGTACAGAAATTCCAACAGCATTGTTAAGATATTTTCACACTATTATCCGGCATTCCGGATATCGAACATCATTCTGAAGATATCATGCATTAATTTGTGTCATTCACCACTAGATGACGCTTTGTTTAATGGCAGAGAATCTCCATTAACTGTTACTTCCAGACAAGAAAATTGTCCTGAAATTTCAGAATATGTTGACAATGAGGACAACTTATATTCTTTACATAAATATGCAAAAGAATACTATAAATGAAATGCAGTACAAAATGTAATTTTAAACAGGAGCAATATAATTGTTTACATTGCGAATAGGTACTTGACATTCACATGGAATGCTTTTTTCTAGAAGTTCCCCACTTGATTATTGAAGAGACCGAATTAATGAAATTCTAGAAAATCTCTTAAATTCGGTATTTGCTCAACCGTCATAATCTCATTTTATGATAAGTATTAAAAAAATAAAAATTCCTCTCGGCAAGCTGGAAGGCAAAAGTAGATTGCTTTACATCTAATTTACTATTTGGCAACATAAATTGTTTACGTTAGAAACAGTCACTACAAGGGCTTGAAAATCATTTTTCAGCTACTAACTTCTAATTGCAGTTGTCGAAAACCTTCAAATGCAAAAGTTGTTCGACTTTATAAGGCGCTAATTTGTCTAACTGATTTAGTTTACAATCTTCAATATTAGGAAAGTAATAGAAAAAATAAAATTTCGAGCTCCTCACCTTATATCTAGATGAGCCATTTACGAGCTCGTCCGAGATTTTTGTATTTTTAACAACATATTCCAATCCTGTTACAATCCAAACAAAATTCCACTTTATTTCACTCCAGAGGCTTACTTTATATAGATAAAAAGCAGTAAAAGATGCACCAGTCTACATCGCGATGCAGGAGTAAAACAGCAAAAGAGACCGAAATTTTCCCTTATCAAAATGAGATTTTGATAAAGGGTATTTTGACATGTGTAGTCTTACGAAAGGAAAATTCAGATATCTTTAAACGAATGTTGTAAGCATAAAGGATTTTTAGCCCTTCACTCGGAGCGTAAGATGGGATTAAAATGGGATTTAAATAAGATTTAGAGATATCATTACACACACACACACACACAC
>JAPMOR010009080.1:81533-101870 GCA_026543865.1 Argiope aurantia
ATAAACATATTTTCAATTTCAAAGAATTCGAAACACAATTCATGGTTCTATTAAAAACCTTGTTTGCATTTCCTTTCAGAACTGGAAGGTATAGAAGCCTGCCTCGATGAAGATTTCCTCCTTCGATTTTTAAGAGTTGAATCGTTCAATTCTGCGAGAGCTTTTGAACGATTAAAAAATTTCTACGACATGCAAGAAGAGATGCTAGAAATGTTCAAACACTGCTCCATTGATGCCTCTGTAGTCGAAAGTATGTCTTACTTTTGGGCACTACCTTATCGACCGAAAAACAACTCAATTTTACTTGCTGTTACAATGGGTAATAAATTTATTATTATTTATAAAATCTTTGTTAATTTTAAAATTATTTCAGGGTTCAGAATTTTAAGATATCCGGCTAGAGGGGATTTTCCAAAGAAAATATTTTTATATTTATATACTTCTTTTATTAATATAAGAATAAAATGGTGAATAAAGGGAAGTTATTTAAATATAAGTTGCTTTTGAAGAAAAAGCATATTTTGATGTAAAATTTAGTATTTATTTAAAAAAAACTAGGATTGTTCTAGAAAAAAATTAAATAATAAAAACAAATTAAAAAACAGCTTTTCATTTTTTCAACATTACATGGGCAACATATCTCAAAGTATAACTAACTATTATCTAAGAATTATATTCAAAAATTTTATTTTTGTGTGCAATATATAAAATTATCTATGAAAGTTTGGAATTTTTTTCAACAATCATTACATTAAACAATCATAAATCCACTTCCAGAGCATTCAGCATTAAATACATAATTCATTACACTCTGCATAACACAACGGCCTCTAATCATAAATTTCATTAAGAAATCTTGAGTGTTTTTTAAGATATGACGATACTTGTACAGCAGAATTATGAAAAAAAATTCGTTCTTTAGAAAATGCATTTAAAGTTTTTAAATGTTTATAAATAAGCATCACTTAAATGTCCAATAGTTTGCTATAACTTGGTTTCTAATTGACATAGAGGCAAAATAAAGATATTATTGGAAACAGAAACATACCTATTTGTTAAAACGGCAAAAAAAGTGAATTTTTATCCAAATTTATGTTTTTAACCTAGTCGGATAACTTAAACAATTATAATCAAACAAAAATTATTATTATTATTAAAAATGAATGCCGTAATATAAATTATATTTGAAGTAGATTTAAAAAGTAAGTGATTGAATTTGACCAAGTTCAGCATTTTTTATTCAATTTTTTTCTCTGATCACATTAATATCTTTTTAATATAATTTTAAATTATCGTCAATAATCCGGTAGCAAAATCATTTTTTTTATTTCTAAATTGTTTCCATTCATATCTTTCTCTTTACCACTTTTTCTATTACATCCTGTAAGATCATATAGCTTTTATAAAAGATGCCTTCTCTGCGTAAGGTTGCAGTTTTACATCCTTCTTTATTACACTCGTTTAACGCCTTTCTCCGTTACGCTCTGTATATTCATGTAATTTTTATAAAATATTCAGAGCTGCAGTGGCCTGGTGGCAAAGTCTCGGCTTCGGAACTGTGGGGGTTTAGGTTGGTGACCCGCTTCCATCGTAAAACGTCGTGTAAGCGGATATGGTGCACGTTGAATCCGTTGGCGATAAACGTCCTATCGTTGGCGTGGTGCGGAAATTCGGAGAGGGAGTGCCAGCTCAGGTGTTTTCCTCGTTTTCTTACCGCATTAAAATTAAGATGTCCATCAAAAAATAACCCTAGTTTTGCTTTAAAACGGGACGTTAATATAACTAAAAAAATTACTGTAGTTCCCGTTGTCACTTTTTCTATTCCATCCTTTAAAACCACATAGCTTTTATAAAAAATGTCCTTTCTGGGTTAGGTTGCAATTTTACACCCTTTATTTCTATTACACTCCTTCATTACCTTTCTCCATTACACTCTGTATATTCATGTAACTCATAAAATATTCTATAATTTGAATTAAATATTGGTTAATAACACGTTTCCTGTCTTGCTATTATTAATTTTTCTGCTAACCGGCTTCTTAAGGAAAGTCATTAGTTTTTTAGGAACTGTTACCGGCTTCTTAACTGTAACAAAAGTACATTTGATTATAGAGTAAATAAATTTCTTACTCATACACTTATTTGCTTAAAGGAACTCTTCAAAAAATGTTTTATATCTAATGGTAAATTCATTTAGCTATATATCTTACTATAATTTAAAACATTTACTGTATTCTTGCATTGTTAATTTCAATAAACTATTGTGTTCATTGTATTTTTAGGAGTACCTGATTTTTCGAAGATGACATTTGACGAGAAATCTTATTTAGATTTAATAGCAATGAACTCTGTGCTAATGGATCCTCTGACTCAAATGTCCGGAGTTAGTTTGATATTTGACTGGTCTGGATTTCACATGAGTTCATTCCTAGCTTTCAAGCCCGTCAGCGTCATACGACTTATGAATCATTTGCTGGTAATACATTCATGCAAGATTTAGTACAATTTCAATGAAAAAGATATAGCTAATTATTAAATGTAAATGCATTTGGTTTAAAGAAAGCACTATTGTCAAAAGATGGGGATGTTCTATTTTTACTAAACATTTTTAATAATTTTATATGTTTCGTTCTATATATATATAAACTGACGATAAATCTTTGAAAGTATTTGCACCTGTATATTAAACAAATCTGATTATAAAACACTAAGCTAAATTTCATTAATAAAAGTTATTATAGAGTTATTGTGTTGACATGTACTCATATATAATTTTATTTCTTGCGAAATTTTAAAAAAATATTGTGATAATGAATTGTTATGTAATTTTTATAATTTCTACTTGCTATTTTTATACCTATAAATGATTTTAAATTTCTTTTTAAATAATATGAATACTCTTGATTTTGTCATAGTGCAAATTAACTGGTACATATAATTTTTCTAAACTTCCCTCAATGTTAGAAAAATGATTTCATGAATTATCGTTAATCATAGTTAGAAAATGAAAATCCAGATTTTCACTAGAAAATTTCTATTCTGCCTTCCTATAAAACACTTATAAGATTTGATTTTAATATGTTTGTTTGTTTGTTTTCATTCTAAACAGTGCCTTTTATCTCTACAAAAATAAGAAAAAATTATTTTAAGTACCATTTTATTGATTCTGAGATTAGTGGTAGATTTATAAAGGGTGTGCAAAATTAACTCAAGATTTGAATTTGTCAACATTTGTGCAGTAAAGAGTTGACAACAGTATTAAAAAAACCATTTGACAGTTGATAGTTTAGGTTTGGTTTGGTTTAGTTATATTAACGCCCCGTTTAAAGCAACACTTGGGCTATTTTGGGACGGACCTCATAATTTTGAACCGCGGTCAGATGACGAGGACGACACCTGAGCTGGCACCCCCCTCTCCACACCACACCACACCAGCGGGAGGACGTTTGGTCAGGACGGATTTAACGTGCGACTGATCCCCTTACACGACGGTTCTTCGGTGGAATCGGGTCTCGAACCTGAAACCCTCCGGTTCCGAAGCCGAGACCGTACCACCAGGCCACCGCGGCCCGTTGATAGTTTAAGATTAGTAAAAATGGAGCTTTATACAATATTCATTGTTGAACAATATTTCATAAATAATGTAAGTCGGCGGCCACAGTTCAAAAATTTGAGAATTGGCCTCTTAGATCGTTTGATTTAACATCTTTGGATTTCTTTTGATGGAGTTATTTGAAGTCAAATGTCTTTAAGCACACGTGCATTGAAGGTTGAAATCAACGAAATTCAACCACATTTATGCAAAATGCTCATAGAAAATTTCGACAAAAGAATGCGTATGTGCTAGCAAAGCCGTGGAGGAATTTACTCTGTGTGTTATTCCATAAATAATCCAATCCTGTGTACTTTACAATAAAAATATAACTTAAAAAAATGTGTTTTTTTATTTGATTTAAATCTTGCGTTGTTCTAGCGTGCTGTCAAATGGTTTTTTAATAGGGTTGCCAACACTTTACTGCACGAAGGGTGGCAAATTCAAAATGTGTTGATTTTGGGATATCCTTTATATGACACTTTCTTAATTTAAAATTTTTTTAATAATGAATGGTAATATAATCTTCATAAGTTCATTTTTCTAATTTTTATATTCATAAAAGATATATCAATTTGTATGTCTAATTTAATTCATTAAAATATTGGTGCTTTTGTAATATTATAAATTAACCGTTAAAGGTTTTTTTTTTTTCTTTTTGTCGCTACAGAAGAAAAAAAATTCAATTGTTTGTATTTAAACTCACTTATAGTGGTTGTGTTTTTTATGTTTTTTTATATTTATATTTTTATTATATGTCATTACTGCATTATATTTCGAAAATTTAACTCATAGGAGCGAAAAATTACCGAATGAATCTTTTCGTAACCGGCATATTTTCTTTTTCTTATTTTCTTATATAAAGATAATGTTTATTTTTATATTTTTAGGTAAACTAATTTAAATACTTTTTGTTCATTTCAGAAATCTTTCCCAGTGCGCATCAAAGAAATTCATGTCGTCAACATTCACGCAATATTTCGCGCAGTTTGCAACTTTTTCTATTTTGTACTGCCGAAAGAATTAAGAAGTTGTGTAAGTATTTGAACAAAATTTATTTTGAACATTTTTTTTAAATAATAAAACTTGAATGATTTATTTCTAATTGTAGAAGAATTCAAACGATTCTATAAAGGTCTGGTAAAGATAGAGAACAGAATAAAATTTCATTTATTTTAACTTCCTCATATAAAAAATAGGGCCACGGTGGCCACACTTTGTGGTAGCTTGCAGGTTCGGGGCCCGATTCCATAGAAGAACCGTCGTATTAGCGGATCTGGTGCACGCTAAATGAGTCGTGACCAAACATCCTCCCGCTGGTGTGGTGTAGAATGGAAGTTTGGAGAGGGGATGTCCATTCAGGTGTCACCCTCATCATCTGACCGCGCTTCAAAATTACGAGATCCGTCTCAAAATAGCCCTAGTTTAACTAATTAACTAAACTAAACTAAACTAACCTCATATACAAAGTAAAGTAACTATAAAAAAATTGTGAATTCGAAATGCTGATGAATTTTTTTATTTCAGATCTCCCCAAGTTCGAAAAACTCATTTTTGAAATTATATCTCTTTGTAAAAACCATTACAAAAAAAACAATTTGAACTAGATGGATAAAAACTAGCAGGCGATTTTTTTACATCAAATTAGTAGATTTTCTATCAAATTTTGCCCAAATTTAACTCTCAGAAAGTTTGTCCATCTTCCTACTCAAGTATAAGGGAACATGATAATTCCAAATCGTAAAATGACTGATAAATGACATTTTATAAAGTTTTAGCATTGAAATTTCAGATCCGCTCCAAATTCTGAACTACATCCGCCCATGTGGTGACAATCTACCTGCCTGTATATTCACATGCATTCAAATACTGTAACTCAGTAACACAACGGCTTTGATAAATAAAAATTTTTTGAACCTTGAAGCTAAATTTAATTGAGAAGCATTGACTAACAACAGAGTCATGATTATCTTTGATCAGAATCACCTCGGATAATCGAAAAGCCATATAACAGAGACAAAATTTTAAATCGTGAATTCTTTTTATTTCGATAAGACTTTCTAAAATTGTTTATTTCAAATTTCAAAAGTAAATTTCTATATGTTAGTATTTTGAAGAATTAAAACATCTAATACTAGTAAGAAGATTCGCGAATGTTACTCACTTTTGCGATTTTTTCAATGATTCTTCAAGAACGTTCTCCTAAAGAGAATTGTTCCAATTCAACCACGTAAACTTTCTGACACATTTACTTTGTTACTATTTTTTTTCCTTGAAAATTCGTGGAATTTGCTTTTACTATTAGGATGCTCAAGACAAAACAGTTTTCTTATCTTTTTTGTACGTCTAAATAAGGTCTGAAGTTATAGACGTCATTTTACAGTAACCTCCTATAATTACGCTATTAGGATGTTCAAGACTAAACAGTGTTATTATCTTTTTTTCTCATCTAAATAACGTCTGAAATTATAAACAACATTTTACAGTAACCTCCTATACGATACTATTTGGATGCTCAAGACGAAATAATATTCTTATCTTTTTTCTCATCTAAATAATGTCTTAATTTATAAACGACATTTTACAGCAACCTTCTGTAATCACTCTATTAGGATGTTCAAGAGGAAAGGGTGTTCTTATCTTTTTTCTCATCTAAATAAGGTCTGAAGTTATAAACGACATTTTACAGGAACTATTAGGATATTTAGGACATTTTACAGTAATGACACGATTAGCATGTTTAAAACGAAAGAGTGCTTTCATCTTTTTTTCTCATCTAAATAACCTCTGAAGTTGCAAATGACATTTTACAGTAACTTCCTATAATAACACTATTCGGATATTTAAGACGAAATAGTGCTCTTTTCTTTTCTTCTCATGTAAATATGTCTTAAGTTATAAACGACATTTTACAGTAATCTCCTGCAATGACATTTTACAAGTCTTCTCATTGAGAAAATTCTCTCCAATGCTAACTTTAAAATGATTTCAGAAAATTTCTTTGACTTCATTAACAGAAAATAACTTAAAATATCACTCAATTTTCTAGTACCTGCATTTTTATCAGAAATCCTCAACTGATAGAGGCCTATTTAATCGATGTATATGATTTCAGGTATTTTTCCACCCGAATGATGACTGGAAAAGTCTCCACCAATTTATCCCCCCAGAAATTCTTCCTGAAGAATACGGAGGACATTTAAAGCAGTCCAGTATGATAAACCTTCTAGAAGATGTGAAAAAATTGGAAATACAATATGGCGAGTTATTCACATTTGGCTACGTGAAAACAAAAAACATTCGCCAATCTCTTAAACTAATAAAATGAGGGAAAGACTCAAGATTATCTTAATCCGTCCCATGAGAAATTGGTAACTATGCAGACGAACATTTGTATTCAAACATTCTAATATTGTAGATGGTTGAGACCTTTTATAACTTCATTATGAGATAGATGAAAATAATAGATGAGATTCGGGAACAGTTATTTAATTATTTTCTAAGTTCCTCATTTCACAAGACAAAACAAATACGAACACGAAAATACACGACATTCATAAAAATACAATCTAATAAGACCCCAAGAAAAATCACGGGAAATATCTTGATGTTAATAAGGTAACGCCATCTGTTGTATCAAAAGAGAAGGTAGTAGAGTTGTGTAACCGCTACAATATATGATTGAGCTGCCAACGTGCTAACCTAATTTAGTTATTGAAATAATAGTGTAAGAAATAAATGAAATAAAAAAAGTATATTAAAAATATTAATGATTTTTATTTGAATTTTTCATGTTCAATGTTTATTAAATTTTTATGAGACAAAAATCTTGATCTTTTTTCAACATTATACTATGTAATAGAAGTTTAATATCATATATTATATATAAAAACTTCGTCCAAAAGGCTTTGGAAATGACGGATAAAGCTTGTATTAAAACTCTAGGTCTGAATTATTAAAAAAGTAAGTGTTATCTACGAGGTACATTTATTAAATAAATTCATAGTAAGTCCAACCTACATTTTCTCCTATTTTCGAATATTGCACAGACAACAAAATGAATGAAATATGTAAGTAATATGATCGATAAGGTGCCCTAAAAAATGTAGCAATCATTTATTTTCTTAAATATTGCACCTAGGCATATACCTCCGATCACAAAATCTCATTACATAACATAAATAATTGTATGATTACTCTCCAGATGTCGACAACAAAACGTCTTTTAAAAGATAATTGTTTATTAAATCAGCATGTAAAAGTATCGACTGGTAAAATATTTTCGTACATTCCTCAATGCATACATAAAGTTTTACGCTTCTGTCTATAAAAATTTCAAAAATATTAAAAGAAAAGTTGACTCACTTAGGCCGAATTAAACTGAAAGTGGAAGTGTATTGGTGTTGGAGGAGAAAGTTATTTAAATGAAAAATTATGTTATGGTAAATGAGAAGTCTCATAAAAATGTGAACTTAATTTTAAAAGTAAGGTAAAGAACAAACAAACCAAAAGAAGCTTTTTTTTGTTCATCTTGCTTTAATGGTCAATTTTTAATAAATGAAAATTTTAACTTTTAATAATTATTTTTAATAAATAAAAATTAATCATTTATTATCAATTCTACTTAAGATAAATTAAACGGAAAAAACACAAATTTTCTCATCAAACACATCAAAAAATTGGTGACACAATTTTATCTTTCAAAATTTCAAAGGATTTCAACAGTACCTTGTTTTATTTAAATATATTTAGAATTTATGAATATATTGACAATGCATTTATGGGATGAAATCTCTACTAATAATAAAGATGTGTGTGTTTGTGTTTGTGTGTGTGTGTGTGTGTGTGTGCGTGTGTGTGTGTGTGTGCGTGCTGGAACTCTACAGGCTTGACTGTTGATCTAAAACTCCAAACTTACGCACACATATACTTTGGAGAATTTTTTAAATTTTAATAAATTAAAAATTAAATTAAATGCGTGCATTTTTAGTGATAACTTTTTATAGTATTATTGCACAAACATAAATTTTACGCCATTTTAAAATTCAAAAAAAAATGTAATGATACCAATTTAAAAGTCATGTAGATTTTTCCTTAATTTTAGCAATTTCTTTAAAAAAATATATGCTTTCATCTAATTTCCAATAATGATTTGCATTGTTGTCCTGAAAATTCAATATATTTTTATAGTTTCATCATATACTGAATAGGATAATTTTCTTCCATTGTTTAAAGATAAAGGATAATTGTTCCGTGAATTATCTGTGTGTTCACAAGGCGAATTAAAATGGGAAGTTCCAAGTGAATGAAGATTTGCTGGACCACTACTTTTTTTAGAGCTATGACGTCATAGAACTAATGTCTATTAGATAAATTCATGGATTCTATGAACAGAGTGTATGCAGGGCAATCAACACGGTTTTAATGCCGGACAGTTTGAGAGAATCATGGGCATGAAATTATTATCTAAGAGAATTAATAATTAAGTATAAAATATATTTCCACCGAAAATCTGGTGGCCAAAGACTGACTAGTATAAAATAATAAAAGCTTGTAAATGAAATAAAAAAATTGATATTTTTTATTTATTAAGATAATAAAAAAATTTCTTTAATATTATTAAACTAATACACTCAATATCGTATGGATATTAAATATAACATAAACACTAAACATAACCAATACAATAATTCAAAACAAATGTAAAATAGTATTAATACAGGATAAATACTCAGATAGAATCAATACAAAATAATTTTTAATTTTTTAATCTTAATTTTAATATTGGCAAAAGTACGCGAACAAATGGCTTGGCAAAATAATAAAATCAGTTTGAATTTTTTTTACAATAAAAATATTGTTACAGATTGTATATCAAAATAAATATTTTAAATTTAGTATAATTAGAGAAGGAAAATTGTATGGAAATTAATTTTGTGTCATAAAAAGACAATTTTTTAGCTTTAAAATATTGTAGAAATTACTTTTGTGAGATAATAATTTTTGAAAATTCTAGTTTAAAAAGAAATTATATTTTAGTTGGAAAAAATCTTATATCTACTTGTGGCTTATATTTTATGCCAGTTCAGGTGTCGTCCTCGCATCTGACTGCAGTTCAAGATTACGAGATCCGTCCCAAAATAGCCCTAGTGTTGCTTTAGAACGGGACGTTAATATAATTAAACTTTAAACTGATTTAAAAAAATTCTCTAAATTACAAAACAACGATAAAACGCAAACAAAAAAAGTTCCATTTATTATTGTAGCACTGCACTTAAATATAAAGCCAGTAACTAAAACACAAAAAATGTTACAAGTAAAATATCTTGAAAAGCATTTTTTGAACCAATGCTTATTTTTTAACCAATCAATTTTTTAATTAAAATTAGAGAAATAATTAAAAAAGAAAACAATCATTTCACTGAAGAGCTTATTATATAAGTGGTGGAAAAATGAATTCTCTTCAACAGCATGAACTGAAGGAAATAATTAATTCTTTAATAGTAATTAATTTCTGATGAGGGAAATTTTTAAATTTTAATACTAATTAATTTTTAAAGAGGAAAATTTTAAATTTTAATATTAATTACTTTTTAGTGAGGGAAAATGTTAATTTTAATACTAAATCACTTTGAATTAAAAGTTTGAGAAATAATTTCTTAGTAATTATCTACTGATCAAAAAAGAATTCTGAGATATAATTATCAGAAACAAACTTAGCATGTTTAGATACAAATCTGCTCTTCTGAATGCCCTGAAAGAATTTCTTTTATTATAAATGCCACAATTTATAGATAGAATGCTAACCTATAAACATTATGTGAAACTTAATGTAGCATTCTAGTAGTGAGTGATTCGTAAAAAGATTTACTTAACTCAGACAATTGATCCATTGAATATTAACAACTTCACCTCAATCTAGTTTCGCAATTTTATCAGCTATTGGCGTTTCACATTAAATAAAGTACCATCTTAACTTAAAGAGAGAAAGAGAGAGAGAGAAAAAAAAAGGAAAAAAATCAATTTTTTTTATGCTCAATTTTTTGTAGTAAGCCCATGTACATGATTTCTGACGCCAAATGAAGATAATCTTTCATTAAATCTTTCCATTCGTCGCTGAGGAGCAAAACTTTATCGTGGTCCAAAATAAAATTCTGTGTATGTTTCTTCAAATCTACATCATTATGCATATCTGCTAAGATCAGAATTTCACAAGCATTACTGGGACAGAGATTTTTTTTCAAGATATATGAGCATTTATTCCTTAAAGATATAACAGCATATTTGTCTGCTGCTATAAATAACTTGGAAGCATGTTGCCACTGTAAGTTTTCCAGAGTATCCGTGTATAAATATAACAGAAGACGTTGAATAGTTGCAGAGTCAATATCTGGAATGTCGATGCATTCCTTTGTCTTTTCTTTCATGTCATTCGAGAACATAGCTTTAAAAACAGGAGACCTTGCGCTCAGTATCAGTTTGTGCACGCTAAATGTTTCTGTATCGCTCCTTAGTTTCACATCAGAGGAGAAACCATCGTTATACAAGCACTGCAAATCATTCTTCAAATCATCAATATTGTGCAAATATTCTGTATTTGCCACAAGCATTTCATTACTGATAATTTGATTCGTGCTTGGAATAACGTCCTGTTCACTGTCATCTGTCTGCACTTGATGGGTTATCTCGCCGGTGAAAAAAATGCATTCACATCCCAAATTTAGAACATCGTTCGATAAATATCGATGATTCCTGGACATCAATTGACTCTTGGTGAAAAACAGTACAAACTTTGCAGGAGATCCAAAAGATTCTTCGTCTTGACCACAATCAATTTTTTTTCCAGTAGCATCTAAGATATAGAATCTGCAGGTTGCCATTTTAATTTTGAAGTCATAAATGGGATTTATTTCGATTGTAATACATTCACCACTATGTTTATCCGATACTGTTATGTTCATAGAAATCAAACACTTGTTGGATTCGGATTGCATCACAATGGGTATTTTCTGATTGGCTTGTAGAGTACTAAACTTCTTCACTGTGCCAACAAAATTTTTATGCTCTATATTCACTTGTGTCCGAATAACACAATTTTCAGATTCTGATTGTCGCTTATCATTATTCCAAAGTTGACACTGAACTATGAGAGTCTGATTAGGAGAAAACTCGGCTGATTTTTTCAGAATTTCATCTACTTCAATAAATTGCGACACTTCTATGCCTACTCCAAAACACACGGATTTCTGTGTCACGTCATAAGTTTTAAGAGATGTCCCGTCAGAGGTTAATACGGAAAGTTGGAAATTCACATCGAAGCTATCTTGGAATGCATCTGTTGACTGAAGAAAAATTCCAATGTAATTCCCAACTTCATTTTTATATAGGCATAAATTCCACTTAGTATTGTCTAAGCAGCCCACAATAAACTCGGAACTAACCAGAGCTTCTTTCTTGTTTTTCCAGTACAGAAAAAAATTTTCTATATACCATTTTACTGTGAATGACATGATTTAATGCCTGCTGACACTCGAATAGATTACTTATAATGTGCGAATGTGATAGCAGAATAGAAAAATTTGTTTGCTTCGCAAATTATCTAATCTCGAACGAAAGAAAAGTAGATAATTAATTACCTTTAACAATATATGACTTGCATAAGTATGTGAAATGAAGATAAAACACTTCCTCCGATATGAGCAGAAAACTTGTATGTTTTTTTAATAAACAAAGAGACGCTGTGCGCAATGTATCGTCTGTAATAAACTAAGAGGAAGCCGTGACCAACTAGTTGTATTATTTTCTCTGTTTAGTTCACTTCCGTTCTCTCAAATCCCCCCCCCTTCCTCTCTCTCTCTCTCTCATTGGTTGTTTGCAAATTTTGGTTTCGATTCTGGTTACACATTGAAATTATGTACACAATTTTTTTCATCTAGACCTTTGCGTTTTGGAATTAAAGTGTTCAGCAGCAGCTAGGCAGGAAGACTTCCTTCTACAGATTTAGCCCAAGATTAGAATAGGATAGAAATCTGCAAATTTTATATTAGAATTACATGTCGAACTTCTTCCATATAGCTATATGCATCTTTGAATTATCGTGTTAAGAAACAGACATAATTCCAATTTTTTGCGGGAAAACCTAAAACATTATGGTTCATTGAAAAGTCAACGTCAGTTTTTTGAAACCATTATATTATTATAAAATGAACTTACATTTTTTGAAAAATATTTAACCTGTTAACCAGGTAATTAACTTAGATTCAATTTGTTCCGCAATGAAGTATTTCGTCATACCTAGTTAACAGGTTAAAAATTAAAATAAAACCAGAAGTGAAAATCCTATTCCAAAGTTAGTGGCAAAACAAACAAAAAAGATATAATTACGATGTGATTATGCACAGTCCAAACCATTTAATCCCAGATATGCCGTTTATCATTATAAAACAGATATATATAAGAAAATGATAAATATACAGAAATAAATACAGTTTTTTTAATCATGGTTTGGAATTTATCAAAATATTTCGAATTCCATATGATATTTTAATATTATATCGATAATTAATTCAAGAGGCCAAATAAGCAATTTGAATCAGAAGCAGTTAAATTGCATCATTTAGCTATTAACTTGTCTAATATAGTTTGGCGGATAATTTTTGATAGAAACGAACGTGAAATTTCTAATATTTTTGTCAGGGATCTATGGATCTATGATCTAGATGACCTTCGAATCTATGGATTTCTTTTGGTTATCACAGATTCGTGATTCTCCATGAAAAATTCTATCAATAAAAAAATTAGATTTAGAAGGTTTTTTTTTATTTATCATTTTTTAATAATTCCTTAAAAGTCAGCACTATTCCCATAACACATTCCGTCACAAAATCTACATAATTCAGTTCCTTCATTATTTTAATTGATATTCTAATCTAGAATCTGCACAACAAAAAATTAGTATTTTGGAATTATCCCGTCGACCATTTTCGCCAAATCCAATATTATCGCCAAAAGGTAGCTGTGCCACAAATTGAGTGAAAAAAAAATCAAAATATTTCTTCATTATGATGGCGCCAAAGAATTGGCGCATTTCGCGAGGTTTGGCGCATTTCGCGAGGATTGGCGCATTTTCGCGAGCGCTGACAGCGTTTGGGATAATCCCAAAGTACCATCAAAACATATAGTATTGTATTAAAAGTAAGTACTATTACAAAATTTAAAAATATATTTATTTAGCTACACATTGATTTCGCATAAAATTAATGATTGCAATTTTGGAAATACTATTATATTGCATACTAATTTAATAAAATAATTAAATTGTACATCCATTGGCAATGAAATTTACAATTCAATTTTTCAAACACTTCAAATACATCACCTGTGCAGCTAGATAACTGTTGCTTTCCATAAATGATTTCCACTCATCTGATGTAAATATTTGTTGGTCATGTTCTAGAATATATTCTTGAGCAACAGACTTCAGCTCTTCATCGCGATGCATGTCCGCAAGAATTAATATTTCACACACATTTGATGGCTGCATATTCTGAAACATAAAATTTGAACACCTCTGCTTCAAAGAGGATATATCATACTTGTCAGATGCAAAATACAATTCTTTGGCACTCTGAAAATCAAGTTCTCCAGTGGTGTCTGTGTAGATAAAAAGTAACATCCGCTTCAATGTATCCAAATTCAAATCTGTAATGTTAATACATTCACTCACCTTCTCTTTCATGTCTGTATCAAACATTGTTTTGAACACAGGAGATCTGGCCCGAAGTATATCCTTGTGAGCTGGGACTGTTTCTGTACCAATCTGAAACTTAACGTCATGAAAGATACTGCCATTGTAAAAAGATTTCAAATCATCGAGAAAAGTGGTTGGCAAGATATTCTCTTCGTATTTCCCATCAGTTGTTACTTCATTTGTATTAGTCAGTTTCTCTTCATTTTTGGAAGTATCTGCTTGTTTCAGATTCGGATTTGGTGGAAAGAAGGAATCTATAAAATTTCTATTTAATCGTCTTCTATCAAAGGCAGACATTATGAGAAGGGGTACAGAACAACTCTCATCAAAATCTAAATCGACAATGAATCAGTTTCGTTTTAATGCACTATAAATAACTTTTGATTACTTCTATATCTTTTTATCGAAAAGTATGAATACGCTCTTTGAACTTACACTGACACGATAAGATATGAATTTTTTTATTATCAAACTTCCTGTTTCATTGTGAAACAAATCTTCTTTCGAAAAGCTTATAATAAACTCTTTTTTAATTGTTCCATTATTTGCTAAGAAGTAATTGATAAGTCATTAATTTATTTAATACCTTAACTGGAGACTCCTTTGGTATTTTTCTTTTTGTTTTTTGTAAACAGCTTTGGAATTGATTTTGGAAACACAATACATTCAGGAAATCATGTAGTTACCAAAAATATTATTATTAGAAATGTTAAATGTTATAAGATTAAATGTTAGAAAGATGTTATAAGAAAAATTCTAAGCAATCTTTTAACGAGTATTTACTTCGTTTAAATATTATGGAATTGCGCTAATGTTAATGACTGTTAGAATTTAATAAACAAAAAGGAAACAAACGAAGGAGATTATTTTTTGTATATCATTCTTATATGTGATTGAGATTATCTACCGTTGCTAATTTCAATCTTTTATCAAAAAAATTCGATAACAAATAAAAAAAAGTTTTAACAATAAAAAAAACATTATTATTATTTTTCAAAAAAAAGTGAATTATCAATTTTAGGAATAGAAATCTTCCATTTATTCATCAGAGTTTAATTTTTAGGCTTCATGCATTAAATAAAATTTGTTCTAAACTATTTTATTGTGAATTAGAATATTTTTCCCACATTATTATGAGTTATCCTCCTTTTTTTTAATTTCTAAATTTGCAAATAATCCGAGTTCATTTTAAGTTAAATGCAAACATCTATTCTTTTTAACTTACCTCTAGCCCCTATTTTGACTAAACAAATGCTTGCTAACGCTTGCGCAAAAGCGCAAATGGTTTTTGAATCCATAAATGAACAGCACGTGTATGTTTCTGTTTATTTATGTCCCTCTATAGAAGAAACCGAAGGGCCGCGGTGACCTGGTGGTATGGTCTCGACTTGTGAGCCGTAGGATTTCATGTTCGAAACCCGATTCTACAGAAGAACCTTCATGTAAGGGGGCTTGTTGCACGTTAAATCTGTCCCCCCGCTGGTAAGGCTTGGTATGGAGAAGGCGGTGCCATCTCAGGTGTCGTCCTTGCTATTTGACCGCGGTTCAAAATTGCAAGGTAGTCCCAAAATAGCCCAAGTGCTGCTTTACAACGAGACGTTAATATAACTAAACAGAAGAAACCGTTTGATCTAGAGCTACCAAATATGATAGAACGATTTTTTCAAAATCTTAATTAATTAAAAATTAAGTGAGATTTTGACATTTCTTCGCAACAGTTCCTTTAAATATAATTTTTTTAAACTGATTTTCTGTCATTTTAAAATTAAAAATTTTTTTAATATCAATTGAATTGTTGTGCTAATTCGGGAAAATTTTTTAAGATATGTATCTTTTTGCATTAATTTTCAAGTAAATATCATTGCTGAACTAAAATTCAAACCAATTTCATTATTTATTATTATTAATATTTTTTTATTAATAATAATTATTTATTAATTCTAATAAATATTTATTCTAATTTTTATTAATATTATTCTCGTCAATTGTTGAATTTTAAAGAAGAATTATTCTTTGTTAATATCTAAGTATTTAACATGATGAATTACAAAATGGCGTTATAGACTGCGAAAGTTAAAAAATGAATTATTTAAGATATTTGATTTCTTGATAGCATTATGAAGTGAGAATTGACCCTGTATTCTCACACAGGAGTCATGAATATTATAAATAAGAAGTTTTAATCTCTATTACTAATAAAAATGAATATGTGTATGCACGTGTGTTTTGGCGCTCTGCACGCCAGACGGTTTTGGTGTTTTACATGCCAGACAGTTTAATCTACCAACTTGGCACATATATACTGAAGGGTGGAGATGCGCACTTTCGAACGATTTTTAGTTCCTCGTATACGTAGTATAGAAGAAATATAGTAATCGTCAAGAAATTCGAACTCGAGATTTCGACGAATCTCCTTTTTAGATCACCCTGAATAGAAATAGAGTTTGAATTCTTTTTCCCAGATGTCGTTCAATTTTCTTTATACAATAGAGCGGGCACGGAACATTTTCGGAAAATGAAACATCAGAAGAGTTGGAATTTCCCTTATTGTATGCAACATCTGATGAAGATACATACGAGTCCTATTCGAGTCATTTATTAACTGTTAGATGTCGCATTTGGAGAACAAATACTGAAATATCAAAATCTGAATTGTGCTTCGCTAGTAGTGAATTCGGTGTGCAAAAGCATACCTGCATTTGGGCCGTAAAAAAGTTCAGTTCCCTGCAACAGGGAGAACAGAGGACCCGCATCTTGAATTCAACTGCAAATGATTACATACAATAAGGGAATTGATCCTGACTCTTTCCTTAGACGAAGTGTGTGGCGAGATGAGTGTATTCATTAATTTGGAAGCCCTTAATTTAACAAAAAGTGTTATGTTAGAGGCCTATATTGATGTGTTAGATGCCAAAGGAATGGTTTGTTCGAAGCAATTGTTTCGATGGAGAATTCAATATTCAGAAATTTATGCTATTAAAAAGAGCATATTCAGATAAATTTATGCTATTAAAAAGAGCGATTTGATGTCAAATGCCGCTGTTTTGCTCTCCGACGATGTGTTACTCTTGGAATGTCATCTCAAATTGATTCATTCCTTTCTCGTCTGAAACGAAATAAAAGCTTACAAATTGATGGATTATCGAGAATCGAAAGCGATTCAGTTAGGGGAAAGTGAGACCAATTTTGATAAACTGAATGTGATATCCGGCTGTCCTTTTAAAGAGATTGTCAATGAGTTTAAGAATGATGGAATCTTGAGTGACGTCTGCCTCCGGGCTGACAACACTTCCTTTCCTGTCCACAAGCTAATCTTGAGCAGCCGTTCTCCCGTTTTCAAAGCGATGTTTACCAAAGACATGAAGGAAAAGACGAGCAAGTACATCGATATTCCCGACATGGATGCCGACACACTGCATCAACTGTTGTTTTATATCTACGAGGATAGAATACAAGTACTCACATGGGAGATGGCAGATTTGTTTGAAGCTGCGGATAAGTACGAAATATTGGATTTGAAAAAAAAATGCTCTAATTTTTTAATGCCTTATCTCTTCGTACCGAATCTTTGTCAAACTCTAGTTCTTGCAGACTTGCACCATGACGAAAGTTTGCAAAAGTCAGCACAAAATTTTATATTGAATAACTCTGAAATCATTTATTCCGATCGTTGGAAAGAGTTTAGACAGAATTATCCCAAATTAGCTTTGGAAACAACAGAGCAAATTATTTATAATATGAAGCATCCTAGTTGTTGAATGCAATGTACTTTGATAAACAACTCGTTGAAACTTTAAATGGTTTGTTTTTCTATTATATCCAAATACATGTTTTTATTTCCCTTCTATATTTTATTGATGTTTAAGAAATGTTTAAAAATAGTCGATGTGATATGATGATATTTTAAGATTAAGATTGATTTATTGCAAATTTCGAATAGTTTTTCGTTATTGACTTAAAGTTGCAATTATATCTCAATTAGATTTTAATTATATGAATTTTATTTCATTCAAGAAGTTTATGGTAAAATAAATATTCATCAAATGTTTTGATGCATATATAAACATCATAAACATAATGTTGAAAAGCAGTTTCATGGCCGAAGAGAGAGAGGAAATTTTTAACTTCGTTTTATTCCATCCCAGGAGGCATGATTTATGTACAAGTAGAAGCGACGAGCACATCAACACAGAAGATACTATAACGACATGAGGAAAGGCTAATGAAAAATTAGTCCCTGTGATTATATACTGTGAGATTTTGTTAGGGATTTCTCTATACGTGTCGACCCAGGTAAGGTAATTATAAGGATGTTTTAAAAGAATTCGTTTAGGTCAGCAATTTTTTATCCCTTCACTTCGAGCATGTGAACAGCCGACTTCAGCATTTTTACAAAGCTTATGTTGAATTAATTAAAGAGAATAAGTGGAATGAAATCAGTAAATAAGAGAATGTTTTAGAATGAATTTGATATGGACTAAATTAAATTGAAAGTTAGGGAATTAATTAAGTTTAAATTAGATTTTAAAATATCATTACATATTACATATAAGTAGTGAGTTGCTTATGAATAGATGTGATTTATGTAAGAATTTATTTATCTCTCTATTGTGTCAACATTAAAATCTACTTTTATTCAATAAATGTTTAATTTTGTTAAATTTTTTAAAGTTCTATATACATTTCATAGATATATATTTTGAAAAAATTCTAAACCAATTTTTATAGAGAGCAACTTCGATTCGAAATCCGAATCGAATTTTTCGAATTCGAAACTTTTTAATTGAAATTCATCAATACTTTGAATTTTTTTCAATTTTCATCAATACATCCATTTTTGAATTTTGAATCAATACTTTCATCCTTTAAATTTTTTATTAGTATAACATTAAATATCATTTGCTGTTCGAGTTCATTGTGCTTATTTCAATATCAAAAAAAGTAAGTTGTCAAAAAATTGCTTAAGTATCTGAATTGTATTCCTTGTTTAAATACGTCCATAATTATGCAATTACGTGTTCAATAATTCTAAGTGGAGATTTTTTTTTTAAATTTTTTTAATTCACTCGAATGGTTTATTTTTATTCTGTGTATTCCAATCGCCTTGGTAATAAAAATTCATCACATATTATTAAATAAATCAAATAGTTTGTATAATAATAAATTGATTATTTGTGTAATAATAAATTGATTCATTTATTTATAAAGATTACTAAATATTTATTTATTGATTCCTTATTATTTATTAAAAATTATCGATTACCAAAAATAAACCTTTACAATATTTTTAGTTTAAAAACTGTCATTTTCTCTTGCAGGATTGAATGATTCCAATTTGGCTAAACTAATGAATGTAGTACTTACTATATGCCAAACTGTACTTTTTTAAAGACGATAAATTGCCGAATATGATAGCTTACAGTATTCTTTAATTAATATTTGGTGAATTTTTTTTACATTTTGGCACCATTTGGTAGATAGGTGGGAAAAAAATCTATACCATGTCTTTTAGTAATTTTGTCTTAAAATGTAATGAAGCATTTGAATATTCTTTTAGTATTTAATTGGGTACGAAAAGTAACCTAAATATAAATATATGATTTTTCTGTTTGTAATTTCTATGTAAAATTTATCAAGTCTGTTTTGAAATTCTGCAGAAGTGTATTGCGCAAAAACTAAAACCAATTTTCAAAAAAAAAAAAAAAAACGCAGTATAGTAAACAGTGGTAACTAATAATTTTTGCGGATTTTTGTATTTTTTCATATATGAAATATACAATGAAAAAAGGTATTGTAATCGTAAAATAATTATAATAAAAAAAAGGAAATGAAATCTACGATCGCAAATTTCAAGTTATGCGAGTAATTGAAGTAAGTAATTGAAGTCATTAACCAGTTTGAAACAATCTCTCTATCTCTCTATCTCTCTCTCTCTCTCTCTCTCTCTCTATATATATATATATATATATATATATATATATATATATATATATAT
>JAPMOR010009093.1:0-12333 GCA_026543865.1 Argiope aurantia
ATTTTTGCCAATTTCATAACAAAACTTATTTCCTCCAGATATAAATGACTCCATGTCCATATTCGAGTTATATTGCATAATATACCGAGACCACTACAACAACGAGACCGATTTCGCCAGTTTCTTTCTGCAGTCAATTTCGCAACTTTGCAAGCATAGCTACACACATAGAATGCTCTGTCATTATTAAACAATCATAATTTAGAATAATACTTTTGTTTGTGTTGAAAAGAACTATTTTATCAAAATTATTCCTCATTATTGCATTAACTGGTAACAATCATTAACTTCATCAAATTTTATTAATATGGATGCCATAGTGGCTTGTATTAACAAGATTAATCTGATTATTTAAACTGATCATATCAATCAACTTTAATGTATTATATCTTATTGCAGTAAAAACTTGATAAATATTTAATTCCAAAAAGTATAAGAAAAGAAAGTATACTTATATAATAATGTTGTAATTTTCAGATTTGCTAGCTTTATCTTAATGCTCAGAAACAGTTATGTTGGTAACAAAAATTACCGATATGCTGAGGTTAAAGTCTCTATAAAAGTTTATTTTTTAATATCTTTCAAAATGGTGATGAAGTGAGTAGATCATTGACGATTTATTTAAGGGTCGTGAACATTCATAGGAAGCAGAAAGCTTCCTATAAGAAATAGCTGTTGTTGGAGAACTATGCCATGGATTGTCTTCAGAATGGACATACATCTCTTAAATCAAGAATGGCGGAGAGTTGTTGACCATTGACGACAAATATAAAAGTCATGAGCGAACAAACCAAATTAAAATTTTCGAAATGGATTCTATGGAAGCTAGGGAATTATGTTGTAGAATATTTCAGTAGAGAACGTAGAGGGAATTTTATTTATTTATTTCGAAAATGGAAGGTGGAAGAGTGCAATAGATCCTTGATGATATTTCTAATGATCGTGTGCTTTCTAGGGGACATGAACAAACAATTGGAGAAATTGGACCAAAGGCAAGAGTTTTTCTGGAAGATAGATATTGGTTTTCTTTATTATTTTGGATTTATAGATTCGTTGTAGCAAATATTATGATATTTAGAAAATTATTATCAGGTGGTGATATATATAGAATAAAATTTAGTTAAATTATTTGATTAGCTGAAAAATCAAACCTGAAATTATATAGGCAATATATTGTTATTTCGAATACACATGAAAACTCTAGTATAGAGAGAATTTAACGAATTCATGAACATTTCATCAACTTTTTTTAATCTGAGTATTATTAAATGAATTAAATATCATGAAAATTGTTTTACAAAGCCCCATGTTTATAAATATAAAATGAGTAAAAGTGTGAAAAACTAATGTTTTTATTATTATAGAGTATATTGTTTTCTAACGGAATTTGCTAAATAATCTTTAATAAGCGAGTAATTTAAAGCATATCGAATGTGGTAAGGCATTTCTGGAAATGTCCAGAAGTAAATAATGCTATAATCAATTATAAAACCACTAAATAAGTCTGAAGCTATTCATGTTAAATCAAAACGGAAATAAATGGATTTAACTTCATTTTTTGTTTGTTTATATTCTCACAGCTTTTGGTATTAATGCTTAAATGTAAAATTAATGACATAGAATAAAATAATACATTAATATTATCAGTACCTTTTTCAGTACTTTCAAGTAATTTCAATGTCAGTAATGTGTTAAAAGAATGTGCTTTCAGACAGGAATATCCCTCTCTGATTTCCTTTAAAGTTCAGAATGAAGGATAGTCAAGAACATGTTTACTTTTTGTTAAGTAATACATTGCGACATTACTCAAATTTCAAATTAAAACATATGAGTACGGTTGAAAAACAACAACTGAGAATCAATACAAGGAAACCCCTCCCCCTCAGTTAAAGGGAAAATATTATGAAAGGATCTATATTACTATCTCTTATTCTGCATTATATTTACAAATCGTTGAATAATATGTGGACACTTTGTATTTACTTGATAAAGCATATAAATTTTTAAAGATTTTACAATCCCTTACACGATTTTCATGCATGTTATGCAAGAAAATTCAAGTGTACACTTTTTTCTAAAATATACAATTTTATTTTCTGAATACTGTAAGAATAAGTCATTAATTTGGTGATTGTTTTGGAACTCCTCAGATCTTTAGTTAATTAAAAGAAAAAATGAAAGGAAAGAAATTACGATGCAATTTCATTACTTGAGCATCTATTCCAAAGCATGAAATCGCATGATTGCTTCAAAGAAATATACAAATCCAGACATGATTTTCCATATTTTAAAAATTCGGATGACTATTTTTTTAATTAAAAATATAACATTTTACACTAAATTTTTAAGACTGTTAAATGTCAGAATACAGTTTAATTCGGATTTACACTTTCAAGTAAATTTGAAAAGAGTCATAAACAAGCGATAACAAGATGCTCGACAAACAAGAAAATGGTAAAATCTTTTTCTGATTCACACAATGTAACAATTCTTTTTATTTCGTAGACATGCATTCACAAATATGGCCCATCTTCCAAAACATTTACTTCTTTTCCGATATTTCTGCCTTTTTTTGTATGCTTTTCCGATTGTAGAAATGTTTTTTTTTCTTTTTTTGTTTTGATACAAAACAATGGGATTATAGAAAAACAAAAGGAGAATTGATACTAACAACAATTCGAATTTGATAAAGTCAAATGCTTAGAATTCAGTTGGGTTGCTTAAAGAACGGTAATATGCGAGGTTATATCGTTCCCTCTCAAAATGCCATGAAACGAACTTCAAGATCATTTGTATTCCCTTAAATGGAACGGATTTCCTTTTCCAACCTTCTTTATTATCTTTTTATTCAAACATTCTTCGTGGAACTCTTCTGAAAAATAATGAAGTTATTTTCTAACAATTCTCGAAAAACAATGAAGGAATCCAGTGTGGGTTTTTAACATTGAGCTCTTTCTCCTCAAGTTTACAATCCAGTGATTTGCTTCTTGACTTTTTATCGTTCTTTAAAAAAAGTTTTTCTGTTTTAAAAGGGGCAAAATTTTTGTAGGGGTAAAGTATAGGGATCTTTGTGGATTATTTTTGTAATATTATTTATGGATTCATAGCAGAAAATCGAATGGATTTCAAGAAATCAAATAAATAAAAGATATTTTGTTAAAAGAAGTTTTAAGGCCATGAAATTTTTTAATAAACTCAAAAATAATTTTTTTTCTATGTCATTGTTAAGAACTAATTACTGTAATTACCATTACTTTAACTTTACTAGAGCATTGTGTACTATTAGTAGTTTTGTATTTGTACGGATTTTTTATTTGCATTCATTGCACTTTTCGAAAAAAAATGCTAAAAATTATATTTTGCGGTGCATTAACTTTCATTTGTTTGGTTAATATTAAATTATAATTTATCTTAATTCTTTGGTATCATTTCCTTCGATAAACTGCTAAAATCTCATGAATAGGAAACACAGATAAATTATATATGAATGTGGAAATTTTAAAAAGTATATATTATATTATCTTCGCTTGGTATTTTCATAAATGTATTCTTTTACTGCCCAAATTAGATTCAAATAATTAATCTTACTGATTTAATCGCTCTCATTTATTTGTTGGAAAACTTTAAAATTAAATTTAGCTTACAAGTTCAGCTTGAAATAAAAATAAAAATTATCGCCTGACAAGATTCTTTGTTAAATGATATTAAAATGAAATAGTGTAACGAAACATTAAACATTTTAATGTAGTAAATATATTGATTACTTGTTGGTAATTAGTTTTTTTTAAATATTTATCTAAACTAAAAATTAAAATACAAAAACTAATAATTTTTCCAGTAAAATTTTTTTTAGGTATCATTGAAAGATAAAGAGTTTCTACATTGAAAGTAGTTTTCACTTAATTTAAACTTTTTCAAAGTGTTTGGAAATTTAAATTTGTGTAAACAAATATAAACAAGAATTTAAATTAGATTATTGATTTCGACCAATGAAATCAAGAACTTACAGCATTTCTTTTTATTTCGTTATCCCTCTGTGACAAATTTAAATAATTACAGGGTATTTCTTTTACGAACAATACGTTTCTAATTAAATTTTAAAAAAACACTAAGTTAATATGAAAAGTCCTTAAAACTTGAGGAAAATAGATTTTAGAAATTCTGGAGGGATTAAATTAAAAAAGAAATGTAATTTTTAATATTAAATAAATGAATTCATTTAATATTACTTTTAAGATTTGTTTCATTTCTTAATACATAAGTTGCCTGCCACATTTTTTTGAAAAATATTATAAAGAAAAAGAAATGAAGCCTCTTGAAGGAAGAAAAGAGAACCTCTGGAATTGATTTAAGAATTAGAAGCATTCAAAATTTCAGAGGCCTTCTTAGTATTGGAAATAAAAGACAAATTGGATTGTTTCGAAAGAACTCTAGACATGTCCGGCGAAAAATAGGTCACAGTTAAAAGACTGTAAAGTGAAAAATGATGAAGAGAAGTTAAAGAAGTGTTTTGAACCTTTCCCTCATTTAATGCAAAAGGACGGTGCACAAATCTATGCAATATATTTTCACTTTTCATTTGTTTTGTTTTCAGTAGAATTTAAAATGCTTTTTCTGGAAATTTTAGAAAAAAGTATCTAATTTGTTAAAAGAATATTATTCTCTTAAGTTTCTTTATATATATATATATATATATATATATATATATTTATATATATATATATATATAGCTTTTAAAATTTGAATTTACCTTTATTACAATATTCTTTTTATGAATTTTACACGTATTATTAATTTAATCAAATTTAGCTTTAATTGTTTTTCATAATTTTACTTTTGAATATTTCCATTCAGCTTAATGTACACATTTAAATAAAAAGCTACGAAATTTTTCGAATTCCCATAAAATTTTTCAAGTTCAAGGATCAAAATAATAGTAGATTATTGAAAAAAAGTTATGTCCACTCATGGTCCATTCATTGAAATTAATTTCAATGAAGATTTAATCATTTGTCATAAAGATACAACATATTTTACGATCCCACATTGAAAAACAGTGATGAGATTTAATTGTTTCTTATAATTGTATTTTTAATCCTTTCTGTTCAACTAAGAAATGTGCTGCTTTGCAAATTGCAACTGCTTGAAAATGAAAAATGCTTTGAAAATTTTTATGCATTTAAGTATGAAATATCTTTTTTTAATTAAAATTAAAACCCGACTCAGTAACGAAATCCTCTTTTTCAAGCTCTAAAGGATTATAAAAAAAGATTACGGAACAAAAGTTATGTACATACATGATACTTTTCGACATAAATTGTAAGGAAGTTTCGATAATTTATCATAAAAATGTACCAGATTTTACATTCTCTCTTTGATATGAGATGAGTCTTTATATTCTTTTGAAAACACTCATTAGTCTGAAAGCCTTGGCCTCGTGTCTAATTCTTCTATTTATTATCAAGATGAAATCATTCGATTTTAAGCCGTGTTCACGATGAAAGAGGCTATATACTCAAGTCTATCGCAGCAGAAGATATTGATTTAGCAGTTTGAAGCAAACGAAGGATTCTGGATCAACGATTTTGCTTCAAAAATACCGAATTTGCTTCTTTAAAGGTTGAGTATTTAGAGTGCTTGCCCCGTATTCTTTCATTAAAATGAAACTCAAAGAAATTCCAGTTTAACGAGGAGACTCAAAGGAGTGTGTTAAAGCCCATCTAATATCCCTGGCGGCAACTTTCTGGGAAGAATGGGTAGAAAACTTATTACACTGATATAAATGGCGTCTTTTATTTTTGGTGATTATGCGGAAAAAGGCATCATATTTGTTAATAGTTTTCAGTAAAAGGCTTATTTTATTTTTCATTCCTTGCCCATCGAAACTTTAAAAAAATAGTTCTCATATATCACTTCTTTATTTTTGCCTATAATGAATGTTAAATAATGAGGACAAAGTTTTTAAATTTCTATTACGGTAAATGTCATAAGTGTTTCTTTTGTGTACTACAATTTATTAGGAACAAATCACCACTAAAATATTAGAAGGTTGCAACACCTGCTTGCAACCAGCCTCGAAGTATCACACTGGGATTCTTTTGGAATGAGAACTGTATTTAAAAGAAAAGGGAGACGTGTTTCTAAACTATGAATTTAAAAATCTCAGATTTAGATGAAATCAAGAGTACCATCGATTAGAAGTTCATCTCGAACGCCTACGTTTGCAAGTGAATGCGATAAAAGGAAAATCCTATCACTAATTCACCGACACGCCCGAAGGCACACGGATAATGGAAACTGAATGACCGGACCGCCGCAACAGCAACACTGGTGGGAACTGTGGTTGAGTCCTAAGGGCCATCACCAGCCAAGGCACAACCCTTCCCGAAGAAAATCAGTTCCGCCATTGATGGGAGGAGCCAGATTCTCCACCTTTTTGTGTACCTTCCAAGGTGGCGAGATCCAACCACCATACCGGGAGCATCTCATCCTCATTCCGAGGTGCCCCCCTCGAGGGTTGCGATAAAAGGAAAATATTACTTTTATAAAATTCTTTAATCACCATGCATTTAGTACTATAAATGTAAAATATAAATATGTAAGATTGCAAACAGTAAACAGATGAGTTTACTGTCAATTCTTTTGCATATGAAACTAGAACTTTAAAAAAGTAACACATTGGAGGAATGAAGTTTTGCATGATAATGTTACACCAAATATGCAAATGCGTTCCATTTTATGGAAATCCGTCAATGTGATTATATCTGTTTTTGTATAAATTTACTGTTTATATACATGCGATTATATTGACTTTAAAACACTACATTCAGGCTAAATGAATCTGGATCGTTATTTAAATATAAAAATAACAGACCCGTACCGAATTTACGAAGAATACGAAGAAAGATACAAAAATGTGCCATAATGAAGTAATAAAAAAGAAACTGGGAATTTTCGACTGATTTTTGGAATAATTACAAATTATCTCAAACAATGAGCAAACAAAACTATGCAAAACCGCTAAATTGTCTATAAAAACAAGTCGAACATAAAATACTAAATATTCCAAGGTTTCCTTGAAAACGGTATCATTATTCGCTCTGTTGCCAACAGAAAATATAAAAAACAATTCCCCAAAAGCTTTTTACATGATATATGCCATTACGTGTGTTGGAATGAAGATTTCGCATGCTCTATACGAATCCATTAGGGATGATATATCGTTCTGATACGAACACATTTTCTTCGCTGACTCTTTTTTATTCTTTCCTTCTTAATACAAGCGAATAAACATACGGAATATGTTTTTTGTTGAATGTTTTTACGTAGTTCTGCAAAATTAAATTTCGGGGGAAATTCGATCTTGCATCGTTTTTTTTTTTTTTTTTTTTTGTATGTGTGTGTATTCGACTAGTTTTTACGAGTGGAGCATAGCTTTGTATAACAAAAAATAGATATTCATGTATAATTAAATGATTTGTATACGAATCTCACATTTATTACAGTTTAATATTGTTGAAATCAATTATTTTCTGTTTCTTTCATAATTTTATTCATACTATATGTTAGGTTTCTATAATATACGAATAATCTTTAGCAAATATTTATAGAGATAATTTATTCATAGTTTTATATAAGATTTATCATTTGATTCTTCATTCTTTGAAATCAATATCTGCAAAATATTTTCTGATAAACTCTTAACTCATCCGAATTTATGTTCTCCAGCTGGTCCATATCAATGTACACATTCTACTATAACATTTACAAATTTTTATATAGTAACGAATTTTAAATGAATTAGTTATTGGGATATACCAACGAAACACTTTTCATTAACATGCATACTCATTAATGCATTCCTTGAATAGTAGAAGTTATGTCAATGCAAACTGCGTATACGGAAAGGAGTTTTTCTCCAATAGTTTATAATTTAGATATAATGTCATTTGTATTAAAAAAAGAAGCCTTTGTATTCAAGATATTTGCTCACTATTCTACTACTAATAATAATTTAGAACAATTATTTGAGAGAATATTTTTTCCTTTCTATTACTTTTAGATTTACTCTTTTTAATATTATTTATTAATAAATATTTGTACCATAGCAAAAAATTAATGAAAAGTGATAAAGTAATGGACAAGCAATTTATTTGAAAATTATTACATGACAATTAACGTGTTTAACGACCAAATGTTGAGGTCGGAGGCTTTATCTAACCTTCATTTTTCAATATCTCAATTTCATGAGATTTAATGAAATTTAATGAGTCATGAGATTTAATATCAAATAAAAAGTTACATAATCGGTGCATTAGATATTTTATTCAGTGAATGTGGTTGTGGAACTCTATCAAAAAATTTCTCAACAGAGAATGCAGTGATTTTTTTAAAAAAAATTCTCTTTAAGTTTGATGGTGTTAGAGAGCAGGAGACCATTGATGAGATATCTAAGAGTCATTAGGCCTTTGTATGAAAACGAAATGGTGGTTATAGATAGAGTATTTATTACTTTGTTTGAAAAATTTTTTAAGCATGAAGATAATGGATGAACAGTTGGTCCTTGAAATCGGTTAGTTGATATTAAAACCAAAATTTACAATACTTGGTTATTGATTACATCTGAGAAGTTAAATAATTCTAAATCATCAAATTATTAAGTTCTAGGAAAATTGAAAGGCTGAGGCTAACCATATTCTAATTTAAGTAAATTTCAAAAAAAAAAAAAAAACTGAACAAATTTTACAAACGGATTATGGAATTGTCACTCCTGAAGTAAACATCCTACTTTCTATTTTGTAAGACATTTTAATAGAATTTGGGAACGGTAGATTTTAATTCACACAAAAATAAGCAGCGATTTAATGCAAATCCTTACACTTCACTTAGTGTAAGAATTTGCATAAAATCGCTGCTTATTTTTTGTCACTTGCAATAATTTTATGTGGCATTTTTCTCACAATAATTTTTAACACCTGTATGCTATTAGACTTTTCTTTATTTCTTATGTTTATAAGATATTTCTAACAAAATCTAAGCGAATAGAAGTTAATAAGTAACACGAAAAATCATATAAAACAGGGCAAAAATGGGGGTTTATAAAATCAAGTGGAATAAATTCTTTTAAAAATGCATTGACAACTGTTAAAGAATGGAAGCCGTTTAGCATTAGTTTCATGTCTTGTTTGACTTCTTGAAGTTTCCTTCCGCATTTACTAAAAAAATTTGTTAAACGGAAGAAATAAAACATCCTGGAGGAAAGAAAGAGAGCCTGAGGGATTGAAGGTTGGAATTAGATACATGCCTGGTTTCAGAGTTCTTGCTCGCTTTGAAGAAAAATAAGGAACCAAGGATGTTCTCAAAGAAATTTCTAGACTTGTCTGGTGAATTTTACATAAGAAAAGACCATCGATAAGTGGTCGGAAAACGTAGAAAGCCCAAGGGAAGCAGAATAAATGGTTTCTATTTGTGGGATGGAAAGGGGAGATGCACAAATTTAGAAAAAAATATTCTTTTCACATTTTATCTGTTTCTTTTTAAGAATAGATAAAAACTGTATCCCGGAAATTTTTTCGAAAATAATTCTTGAACTTTAAAAAGAAATGCAATCCCGTTAAAATATATAATCTTTTCTTTATTTTTATTCCTTTGATATTTCATTTTGGATCAGATTTCATACAAATATACAGGGTGTTGCCGAATTCAACAGACAAATTCAGAGAGGTGATAGTAAGTATCAAGAGGATAAAGTATCACCATACAAACAAACGGGTCCCGAACGACGTTTAATTGGTGAAAATCGCAAAAATAAAGGGAGCCGGACAACTGTTGGAAACTGTAAAAAATTAATAAAAAATAAGCAAATGGTGCTTCAACTATGAATTTTTTTTAATGAAAGCACATTCTTAAAGGATATTTTTCATGTAAGGAACATGCCGATTTTCTGAATTAGGGGATCGTAAAATATTGAAAACGAAAACGTAGTTTAGAAGCCTTATGTGCAAAAATATTAAAACTTTAAGAAAAATAAAAGCTTGAAAATATAAGAAATATTATACTCTTTAATTTGATATAAGTCTGTAGTGTGAAAACTGAGGAGGTTTTAATACATTCAAGAAAAACTAATATGTTTTCCGGGAAACATCGCTGCAACATCGGTACCAATGTTACCAAATTCTAAAGGTAAATTTAGAGAAGTGATAGTAGGCATTAAGGAGATGAAAAATTATCATAAAAGATAGGGTCGCAGGAGAAATTTATTCTGTGAAAGTAGCAAAAACACACATCGAAGAGACAATTAGCCTGGCGAAAGGAATGGCTCTATGAATGGTAGGATTTGGAACAAAGTAGTCGAGAAGAAGAAGCTTTCTCGTATGTAAATTTACCAGGAATATAAAAGCAGCGAGCATGGCAGAATTGACGGTTCGAGGAGTATAAAAGCAGCGAACATTGCAGAATTTATGGTTCAAGGAGTATTAAAGCAGCGAGCATTGCAGAATTTATGGTTCGAGGAGTATAAAAGCAGCGAGCATTGTAGAATTGATGGTTCGGGGAGTATAAAAGCAGCGATCATTGCAGAATTGATGGTTCGAGTAGTATAAAAGAAGCGAGCATTGCAGAATTGATGGTTCGAGGAGTATAAAATCAGCTTGAATTCATAAAAGAGCAGTGCAGATTAGTTAGTCGATAAGTTTCATTCGCAAACAAGATGTCAGATTTCACGAATGACGAATATGCGGATATGCATTTAATTTACGGCCGAGCGGATGGTAATGGACGCATAGCATAAAAATATACCAAGAACAATATCCAAGTAGACGTTGTCCATATCATAGAAATTTTACAAATATGGATCGATGGTTGCGGGAGACAGGATCCTTCAAAATAACGAGGCCAAATGCAGGGCAAGAACGCAGTGTGCGCACACCTGAAACTGAAAATCGAGTTTTGCAGCGCTTTGCCGATACCCCAGCGACAAGCATGCGATCAGTTGCAGCTGAATTGGGTATCCAGCGTGAAATGTTTTGGAAAGTCATGCTTGCTGAAACATGTACTCCTTCTCCTTACAGAAAGCCCAACTCCTATGTGATGACGATTTCCCAAGTCGGATAGAGTTCGCACACTGGATGCTTGGTGCCACACAGGAAGATGCACATATTTGGTCATCCAAAAATCTCCATATCACTATATTTTCGAATGTGCAACACAAATTAAATATTAAGATCTGGGCAGAAATTCTCGGACATCATCTGTTGGGAGCGTATTTTATGCCTGAATGCCTCAATGGCCCAAAGTACCTTATTTTCTTGCAGCATATATTTCCGGATTTACTGCAGTGAAGACCGGTCATTGCACGTCAGAACATGTGGTTAATGCATGATGGTGCACCAGAGCATTTTTCGAATCCTGTGAGTAACTACCTAGATGATACATATCCTGGGAGGTGGATTGGACGTTAATTGACTTCCACGTTCCCCGGACATCAATCCCTTGGATTTCTTCTTCTATGGTCACAGGAAATCTCTTGTTTATTAGACACCTTTGGATACAGTGGAAGATCTCGTAGCATGGATCGTCGTTGCTGGTGGAGAAATCGCAAGCACACCTGGTATGTTTGAACGTATCCGGTGGCCCTTTAAACATCGGTGTCGATTGTGTAATGACCTTCGAGGCCGCAACACAGAGCATTTTTTATAAAAGTTTCTTACCGTCTCCTTTTTTATGTTAAAATGTCTGTGCTGTAAATGAAAGCTGTATCTGTATTCCACTAAATAAATTTTCACCGTCATTTGCGACTTTATATTTCTTTAAAAATTCTTATCGCCTTGATGCCTACTATTACTCCTCAGAGATCTTAGGTAGAATTTTGCAACACCTTCTGTGAACATCAGTGTCGATGTTGCAGCGATGTTTCCCGGCAAACATTTTAGTTTGTCTTGAATATTCTAAAACCACCTCAGTTTTCACACTACAGACTTATATCAAATTAGAGTGTAAAATTCCTTATGTTTTCAAGTTTTTAATTTTTTTAATATTTTAATATTTTTGCAGAAAAGGGTTCTAAACTACTTTTTCGTTTTCTATAATTTTCAATAATTTAAAATAGCTTTTAAGAATGTGCTTTCACTTTTAAAAAATTCATAGTTGAAACACCTTTTGTTATTTTTTAAAATTTTTTACAGTTTCCAAAAGTTCGCCGACTCCCTATATTTTTGCGATTTTCACCAATTAAACGTCGTTTGGGACCCCATGTGGTATGAAGATTCTTCATCCTCTTAAATGCCTACTGTCACCCCTTCTGATTTTGTCGGTCGGATTCTGCAACACTCTATG
>JAPMOR010009093.1:12433-49186 GCA_026543865.1 Argiope aurantia
ACACATAGTACTAAAAACCAAGTTAATAGGAAAGAATCAAAATTAAAGCAAATAAAATAAGAATCCGGCCTGAATACTTTCTCAAGTGTCACCCTCAGGCAGGGATTCAAGAAAATTGTTTTTTTTTTTCCCTATGAAGGAATACAGACTGAACAGTCTATTATCGATTCCTCGTGACCCGAAAATCCCCTGAAATTAGGCTTAAGAGGTATACCATTTTAACAGAAAGGAAAATACAAAACAATAAATTAGAAGTATATTTCCACTAATAAGCAAAAATACAATAACAAAATAACATAATTTTTTGAATCCCTGCCTGAGGGAGACCTTTTAGAAAGTCTTCAGGCCGGATTCTTTTTTTATTTTGTTTAATTTTGATCTTAACCTACTAACTTGGTTTTTTATTACTATTGTCTCAATTCCTCTGTATTTTAGAAATAGTTGCATTTGCTCTCTCTAAATACTATGGTGCCATTTCTGTTCCTTTTTTTGGTTTTAGTTTGAATGAGAAATAATTTTTAGTTGCGTTTCCGAAACGTTTTAATTTCGTTTTCAACATGTTTCTAATTTTATATTCGTTACTTATATATATAAATATATATATACACTGAAGTTAGTGAAGCAGAAATCGGTTTAATTACTATTACCATCGGTTTTATTAACTTGCTAATCAATAAATTGATGTGGAATGATTCAATGAAAAATTTATTATAGACTGATTCTGACAAGTGCATGTCTGATGTATGAACATCAACAAGTCGGATAATAGAAACCGATGAGTTATTCTCATAAAAATACGTACAGGTAGCAGAAACATTTCAAACGAACACTATCCATTTCTGATTTGTTTCTCTTAAACGTATAAATATATGACTTAAATATATGTTCGTATGTAATTTTAATTAATGTGTAATATTGTTATTCATTATGTTGGTATGTAAATTTAATTAATGTGGTATGTAATTTTGTGTATATAATTATAGTTCTTTCTGAAATTTTGATTTCAATCGGATGGAAAAATGACGTTCAAAATAACACATTTGGTGTTCTGGTGTCTATGTAATAAATGCGTCCAAGCAATTATTCAATGAAGACGACCTGGCCTAGGGTTAGTGCGTCTTCCCCGTATTCTAGGCGTTCCGGGTTCGGGCATGGTTGTTCTCTTCCTTGTGCTCTTTCTGCGAGGTGCGTGAATAAGCCCCCCTATAAAAGGGGGTTGTGCAAGCGAGTGTGTGTGCTGTTTTCATTTGAGCTAGAAGTCAGACTTCTGCTCTCGGGTGTTCAGGGATCTTTACCCTCAGAAGCTACTGTGCTAGAATTTGGTTTAAATAGTCACACGACAAAAAGAAATTATTCAAAGACAAAAATTGCCAAAGATCTTACGGTGATAGGTTCTTTTCGCAACTATTGTTCGCCAATGGCGTGCAGTTAATATATAGGTGCATTTTTTAAAGTGTAAAAAAGAATGTCCCACGGAGAATACTCCATCTGATTTGTTTTAAGATGATGATAATTGTGCCCATAACAACTTTTGAACTACCTTTATATTCGATTTCGTCTCGAAAAGTAGTCGATTTCATATCGTGAAATCGATGGACAAATTTTGCGTTATCTTTCATTGCCGCCATTCTTTTGCCCTAAAAATTAAATCGATTTATTGTTATTGTAGAATGGGATGCATAAATTTTATTATCATTATTAAAATTAGTTTAAACGGTATGCACAACTAAAGTGAAATTTGCTTAGAATTTCAGATATTCACAAGGTTTTAATACATTTCTTTTAAGCATTTACAAATCTTTGTAACCTACCGAGTCAAATCGAGTGCAAAACATCTTTAGAGCCTCGTTAAAGCAGAGAAATGGCATTATTTTTCGCACTGATGCTTGGGATAGAGGTAAAAAAAAACTATCACTAGAAAGCTTTTTATATGACACGTATGATTACGTAACTTCATATAATGGCTTTACTCTATCCAAATCCATTAAGGATGATATATTGTATAGTTGCAAATATGTTTTCTTGACAGTCCATTTTTCATATGTTTTTCTGTAAGTGTATCTAAAGAAGATCAGCATTTTCTCACTGAATGCTTCCGAACAATTACATTTTTTTAAAATCATGTGAAAATTCATTTCTTTTGTTTGCCAAGATACTGCTTTTGTTTTTCCCATGCATCTTTTTCTGAGAATGAGAAATGTCTTTCATTTTACATGCAAAATGCATGTTTAAATATTTGTTTTCAGAATCCTTATCTTTGAAGCATTTTAATATGAAAATAAGGTTATAAATCTAAACGAAATCCATCATTGCGCATTTCGTTTAACTTGAATTGAAACAAGCAATTTAAATACAGTGACAAATGAATTGTTTTTTTAAATAAATTTCTATATGTTATTATCTATTACTTTTTAAAATAAAAGAAAATAAGTTAATTTTTTCCCCCAAGCTTTGATAAGACATAAAAAAAAAACAAGAATATAGAATAATATCAATTTATTATCAACATTTATGTACATGCATGGTTACTTTTCGACATAATTGGTGTAAAGGTTCAAATATTTGTCATATAGGTAAATCAGATTTTCAGTCCCTTTTTATGGGCATTGTTCCATTGAAGCTCCTCAATATTTTGGATTTTTAGCTAGTTTTTCAGTTCAGGAAAAGATAAAAATTATTTGGCTCTAAATCACGTTCTCCTTGATAGGAGGTAAAGACACAAATCTACACGAGTTGATCATAAATTTCAAAAGAAACGGAAGATGCTGGAAGTCTAGATAGAGAGCTGACCATGGCATGATGTGGGCCATCATGCCACAGTTGAGATTTTAGAGAAATATTTTGACATAACTGTTCCATATTCTTTTCTTTAAAGAAAATTCAGAGAACCTCTAGATATAATTAAGAGCTTCAAAGGAGCATTAATTCATAAGTCACGCATCTAGAGCCAATGCTCTTCATTAAAGGGTTGAAAACTTACACTGATATGTCCTCAAATTCAAGAATTCTCATGACGATTATGTTGAAAAATAACCGTATATTATGCTTTTGATAATAAATTCAGTCTGCTCTCTGCTCTTATCGTTTTTTAGTGCATCAGAACATAAAAAAAAAAACGGTCTTTTTATATTTGAATTGGAATTACATAAGATCTGGTCATGTTTATGAGGCAATTTCAGCAAATAAAATAATTTGAATCTAATTATATTAGTGAACTATATTAGCCTCCCACTTTTGAGCTTCATGCTGACTATTTTGCGACTGATGTTATTGTTTTGGATCTAGTCAGACGAATAGTTGACCAAATTGCTTCCCTGACAAATTTTATGCGGATCTTTTACTTTCGGGAAGTTAATGTACTTGTGAATGGTAGAAAAACATGAATCAGAGATCATGTAACATAGAAATAAAGGCATTAATGATATATTTCATAGATATAAAAATCAATTGAAATTGATGAATTGGTTAAAAGGATAAAGGTAATTGATGAATGGTAAAATGTTTGGTTTTCTCTTGGTCAGTGATATTAAATGGGTTATAAAATTGTTCCTCATTTTTGATATGCCCCTATATTTCTGTAGGAATTAAAAATATGTGAAAACATAATCGTATTTTAAAAAAATTTTGTTCACATTTTTAACAAGAATATATTATGGTATATTTTTTATTATTCAAATTTACGTTATATGATAATCAATAAATTTATTTTTCGTTTTTAATCATGAATATATACAAATGACTTATTTAATTATAAGCAATAATTTCCCATACTGAATTTCAGATAGCACTTCTACTTATTCAGATAAACAAATCGCACAGTCGCAATAGTTTTTTTCTTTAAAAATAAAACTAAATCTCAAGCATGACGCTAAATAGAATGATAATGAAATTTACATTTATAAAGCTTAAGTAATTATCAGAAATGTATTAAATTCCTAAACAGTATTAATTCCATAAATAGTATTTAATTCATAGATAGTATTTAATTTATAGATAGTATTTAATTCCATAAATAGTATTTAATTCATAGATAGTTTTTAATTTCATAAATAGTATTTAATTCAAGTATTAAATTGCATCTCCATGACAACGACAGAGGTAAGAATTTATTGTTATATTTCTTGGTTAAAAACCATTTTTTAAGAAATATAATTACAATTCTGCAAAAAAAAAAAAAAAAGATATTTAATCATTATCTTTTAATATAAATATGTGATTGAAAACTACATGTAAGGGCAAAACATATTTGTTAAGTAATCTTTGATTTTTAAACTCAAGCTCGCTTTGTCTTTGTGAATTACTTAGATTTTAAATCAGATGGAATTTTCTGTTTTAATAAAAAGGGAATATCTAAAAGGTATTAACTAAGATTACAAATTTATCCATTAATAATTTTTCTAATTGTATCTTATGTCAACAACCGTATAATTTGGGCCGGTGGACTGTATAATTTGAAAAGATTTTAAAATTTTAAACATTCAGATTAAATTGTTAAAAATAGTAAATATAAACATGCCGCTTAAAATTGGTGATTTTGAAATTTTTCAATGAATTTTAAGACTTTCATTTCAAATTTTATTTACATGCTCTTTACACAGTCGCATTTCAACGCAATTTGAATGAATTCTGATTCAAAACTTTAATTAAAGATTTTTGTGTAATAAATATTTTATAAATGGCTAATAAAATTGTGAAATTTTACTTTCAACTGATTGAATACGATACTATTTCCCCATTTAAATCAAAAAGTAGACAAATTCAATCTAATTAAATTTAGATATTTTTCTGTCTAAAGAAAGTTGGACAAAAATGCAGTAGCATAACATATATATTTCCAAGCGTTAAAGAGAAAATATTTAAAATGTTAATTTTTTAAAAAAAATATTGTTTTTTTTTGAAAATACAGTTGAAATAAATAAACACGTCAAAGAAATATAATTGCTTCATATCAACAAAAGAAAACATATCAATTTATACTTACATTTGAATTTCCAACAAATTCTGTAAAAAAAATTCTTTCCGATTTTTTTTATTTTTGAAGCAGTAAAAATGTTCTTGCAGAGATTTCATAACTTACGTATTTTAAAGAAGAAATGAAATCATTTGAAAAATTATTTAAATTTATAACTGAATAAAATCGACAATCATAATTTATTTTCACAAAAAAGTAGTAAAACCAGTTTGAAGATTTAAATTCAGTAATAAAAAGGATATAGAGAACAAATTAGTTTGCCATATTACTTAACAAATTACATTTTTCAAAAAAGAATCTCAATTTTCTTTTCTAATTTGTCTCATATTTCCATGAAACAAACAGAAAAAATCAAAACTTTTTCAATATTATGAAAAGAATAATGGACTAACAGTTCGCATTGCTTTCTAGAATATGAAATATACAAAGAATCAGTATTGCAATCTTCGAAAAATTCGAACTCGAGATTTTGTCGAATCTCCATGTTTCAAGCCTTAAGTCGAAAGACCCATTTTTTAAAATTATGTTTTTCCATTGTCTCTCTGTGAAAGCGATAATTGAAAAAAAAGTTTTTTTGAAAGTAAAACTAGACGAATGAAATTTGGTATATGGCTTTTAATTGAAATGTTTGTGATTTCTACCAAATTTTGAACGTCAACCATTTAAAAGAATTTATCTGTCCAGTTATCCGAATATAAGCTAACATCGAATCTGCAAAATAAAAATTGACAGATAGATAAAATTTTATACCTAGATTTAGCATCGCTACGTATCAAATTTAGAAATAATCAGAATTTGAAACCAGTCAAGTGGGTGATCATCTGTCAATCCGTACTTTTCACAAACATGCAAACAAGTTAACCAAAAATCCACAATGATTTAAATGTATGAAATTCGATATGTAAAGTGACTTAAATTATATTTCTGTGTCAAATTTTGGCTTCAACCGGTTGGAGATAAGACGTCCAAAATAAATATTTTTATTTCTCGTACATGTATATTAACCATATCCTAGGCATTTATCGTCAAAGATTGAATGCTAAGAAACTCTTTTAATGTAATTAATAATACATAGGTACAATTATTAGGAAATATGCGAGAAAATTTTAGGAAGATCATTTCAGCGGATTTTTTTAAAAAAGTAATCTTTATTTAAAAGCGATCTACTTTTTATTTTTCAATCCTTTTTGAGTTTGAAAGCAAACTAAAAACTGAATTGGATGGAAAGATAGTATTGAATGGCTTTATTCCTAGAAAAAGGCACAGAATAAATGATTCTTTATATTTCAATAATCAGATAAAACTAATGTTTGGAATGGAAATCCTCGCCAATAATCAAATATAAAAAATGAGATTCCTTTATATGGAAATCCCAAGTATTTCTGTATTTGAAAAAATGCTGCTTATTTGAAGACATAAGAAGTTACTTACTGATTGCATTTTGAAGTTCAGATCTAATCGCATTTGATGCCTATTTGTTTTGCTTGAAAGATCTCTAATAATGTGGGTATTTTTGTGATAAGACCGTTACCAAGAAGCATCTAAAACTAAATGTAGCTAATGAATGTTTTTTTTTGTTTTTTTTACTTTCAGCAGCCAGATCGTATTTTCTAACTATGTATTAATAATGATTGTTTTGTAATAATTAAACCAAGCGAAGACCATATAGTTTCTATTTCTCTTAATTATATAATACATTTAATAAATTAATTTAAATTTAATAATAAATAATAATTTAATAATTTAATAATTAATAATAATTTAATAATTTAATAATTAATCTCATAATAATAATTTAATAATGAATTAAAATTTAATAAATGTAGAAATTAAATAACTTTTCATTAATGATATAATAAATCAGTAGTCTTTGTACTTTGAAAAGAATATGCAATAAAATAAAAATAAATTAGTAACTATAGCAATAACATGAATTAAGATGTTCTTTAAATTTAGAGGGAAAAAACAATAATACAAATTTTCAACATGTGCATGGATGTAGTTAAAGAAGGAAGAGTTTTTAATAATTCTAAATTATCCAGTTGGGGAAAGAGAAGAATCACCCCCCTTTTTGTTTACAAAAAAAACCCCACTTTTTTTATAAATTATAAGTTAGAATTCATTTCCAGTTGAACATGTTAGAAGGAATTATTAACTTATGATAGAAAAAAACTTTATGAAGTATCTATCCTTTGAAGAATATGTCGATGGTTTCATAGTATTGTTCTGTAAATTTCGAAATCTTAGTCATATAAACATATTTCCATCACATATGCATTACATAGACATTAAATCCGAATACCAAGATTGGAAGAAGGCTTGTATTTCTGCAAACCATATATATTTTGTGTACATTTATAAATAGTTGAAATAATTTTATGGAAACTTCTCGAAAAGTTTCCTATTTTTTATATATTAAATCGGTTTCATAGATATCATAAAATTTCGATAAAAATAACAATGAAGTTTGCTTCCTACCTTTTATACATAATTGAGTGATTTATTTTGAAGGTGGAGCAAGTCCAATTTTGAAAAAAATGGAGATAATGGCAGTTATAGATAAAACTTGTTATGATCTTTTTATGAGTAAAAAAATTTATAGTAAAAAAGTATTTAGATTCTAGTATTTTGGAGATGGAAGTTTTATCTCTTAACAGTATTGAAAATCTGTTTATTTTGAAAGTGGCCGAATATATTACAGCAAAATTTTGCTCCGGTTGCTCTAAGGTGACATCATGTCTGAAATCTAGTGTGTTTCTATTTATCTATTTTTGATATTGAAAATCGGTGTTGTACAGTATTTTATAAATAATAAAAAGTATATCTTAATTTTGTGTGCCGATAATAATGCTTAATTCCATTACCGATTATTCATTCCAGTGACAAAGAAATAAATATCATTGATCACAAATTTTTATTGTCAGGACATTCATTTCTATCGAAAGATCGTGATTTTGAAGTGGAACTATCGAGTAACTACTCAATCCAGAAACCAGTTATTTGCATATTCCACAGGATTACTATAAAGTAATACAGTATTGTAAAAAACATAATAAATTTTTAGTACATGAAATGAAACATGGAAATTTATTTTCAACCCAACCTCTGGAAAAAGCGGTTTAAAAAAAATACCGATGGAGAAGCCGTGAATTGATTATCTATGTGCTGGATCAGATTTACAAGGGATGCGCTATACAAAGTGTTCAACAAAACTTCGATAGGACGAGATTTTGAATTTAAAATTATCGTAGCGAGGAAGGGAAATAATTCCAAGTAATTTCAGAAATATAAAATTATCTTTTATGTAAGAAAAAAAAAAAAGGAGATTTATTACATCTGAAAAATACACGGATATGATGGGTGTATTACCATATATACCTCCTGTTCACCATGAATTTTTAAAAATGTTAAATCGTGAATAAAATTCAAATTCATTATACCTACGTATAAACTGAAATATATAATTTCATTGAAATTCGTAATAAAACTGAATTGTTTGTTGCTATGTTATATTTTCTACTAGAATAATCTTGGTTTTGTTTCCCCTTTTACCAAATGAATTAATATTTATAAAGATTTGAATAGTATTTTGTTTTTATTCTTAAAAAAAGGCTGATGCAACTGAAATATTATTTCCCAATTAAATGAATGATTGCAATAATTCTTTAATCTTTAAATTGTGTCAAGTTCATTTAGTTATAATGGAACTCTTATTTTTCCAATTAGCACTGTAAACACTATTGGATTATAAACTTACATTATCTGGTTCCTCAAAATACAAAAAATATATCTATTAATGTTTACCAATATTTTTAAATTTATTGAAACGCAAACCGTTAAATATCTCGCAATAACAAAAAATGGAATCGCCTCATTTTCAAAATAAACGGCTCAATTATTTATCAGAATCTTTTCATTGAAAATTTGTCAGAATTTTACCAATTTTTTTAATTATATTTACAAGAGTTGGGTTTAAAATGTATTATTTTTTTGTGATTTTAAGTTCGCAAAAACTTTTACATTTTTCCTTTATTTGGTTAAAATTGTAAAATCCAAATTTGTTTGATACTGTAGTTGAAAAATTCTCGTTTTTAAATGAAAAAGAAACAAATAAATATGTTGAATAGCAATTCATTGGAAATCTTCTGGAAGATTTTCTCCAAAAAGCTGTATCTACAAACATAGATAATTTCAATCAAAATTGTAATGTAAAGAAATTTACTTACAATTTTTAGTTTGCTATTCGGCTGTTATCGAATTGAATTGCAATTTTTCAAAATTAATAATGGTTTTAAGTGTGATGGTAAATTTATATTTTATGATATTAAAGATTTTTCACACAATCTTTTTTTTTGTATTTTACTAAAACTAATGAAATATATTAGACATTCTCTGACAATATCAAGAAAAGACCCGGCTAAATCAAAAAATGCTTAACATCTAAAATTCTTATATTCTGACTTTGAACTGAAAATTTTCTATATTTTGTAATTTTTTAGAGCGAATATAATTATTCATGATGCTTTATTTTTGAAATACTGCATTAATTTATATTTATATTAGCTTTGAAAATTTCATATAACTTTTCAGAGCCTTTTGTGCATCTGTCTTTATATACTCAGCTAATGCAGCATAATTAATTATTTAATGAAAGCGAATATTTTTGACTTTCTTATACTACGTTTTAGTTATAAGTTTGAAATTTGTCATATGTTTCGAACTTCAAAATGCTCCGAAAGATGAACGATATTTGAAAATTTCAAAAATTTTGAAAAACTAATGGAGATAGGAGTATAAAAGTTTTCTTTTACTCACATAATGAAATATATAGAAAAAAATGTTTCGAAGTTCACATATACTAAGCACAAGGATAAAACGAATTAAAAAAAAGACAGATGCAAAGAAAATTTTTTAAAAAATGCTAAATTGCTTTGGATTTCTTCCTTTTGAAAGTCTACATATAAGGAAAATCCTTTTTTATGGTTTAAATAAAAAAAAAAGAAAAAAAAGACTGAAATTAAAGAACCAAAAAATGTATTTGTCCCTAGTCTATTTCACTTCATTGTATTTATTCTAATTTAACATAATAAAAATATAAGAATCCAAAATGGTACTATAATCAACATCTCTAAAATTCTTGCTAAATCTTCCTGAAGCAGTTATCATCATTGATCAAAAACATACAAAACAATCATTCACTCAACAGCTTTACATTCATTAATCTCTGCCTCCTTTCATTTTTACTGTGTTTCTGAACTTTCCGGAAACATGAATCTAGGCTTTGTTCCGAGTTCCTTCAATCCTACATCGGTTGGAAAAGGCATAAAGCAGAAAATTAAATTAGATAAATATATAAAATCAGCCAAGCGCCAGTCCTTCCGTAAGCTTTCAGTAAAGCAATGTTACACAAATCGGATTTACTTCGGGTGAGAATCGCAAGAAAGCCAAATGGCGATTTTTTTTTTTGTCTTAACCTTTCTCAACAAAAAAAGCACAAGTTTAGAGAAGAACCACTAATCAATTCAAAAGGATCAATTAAACTTTGTTAAAGATATGCATATATATATTAGTATATTTAAGAATAAAAAAGTATCTTTATTTTATTTTTTAAACTACTTTTATTTATATTGACTTATTGTTCAAGATTCCTAATATTCACTGCCAGGTGACACCACACGTTTGGAATAAAAATTTAACTAATCCAACAGAATAATTCCTAATTAAGTTGCAAAAATATTTAGTATATTGTCATTAAAACAACCAACAATTCAAAGCTTCAGAAATAAAGTGCACTGGGAAATAAATGAAGAATCCATTACAAAATTCTATATTTAGAAGTATAAATTATCAAATGAGAGTGTAAAAACTGCAAAAAGAAAGGAAAGAAACATCATCTATTCTTTTTAATCACATTCATTATATATCGAGGAAAACGTTACCATATTTTTGATAAATAAAATTATTTTAAAATCTTTTTTACTTTATCATAAAATTTAAAAAATAATTAAATGAATTATTAAAAATTTCGCATACTTGAATATCTCTTTTATGTTACATTTACTACACATTTAAATTTAATGTATTCTCGTCCTATTTTCTGAAATAAACTCTTCCGTCGCTAGATTTTCATTTCGAAATGAGATTAAATCTCGCTAGGAGAATTAAGATATATTCATGATTAATTGCACACCTACGAACAGAGAAATTTAAATATTAGATTACACGTCGATGGCAACGTTAGAAATGGAAATTAATTTAATGTTTGTTTTTTCACTAAAATAAATTCCTCTTGGAGATATAATTACATTTTTACGAAAGTAAATGTTATTTTTTTGCATCTTTTTTAATGTAAATATTTGATAGAATATTTTATCAGGATATGCAATTGTTATTTAATGTTTTATGGTTTTCAAAATGAACCAATTTTTTCGGTATACTTAATAATGAAGATTTTTTGCTACATATAATTTTTTGATTTGGGGGAAAATAATTCTTTAAATACTTCAGTTACGTTTCCATAGCAAGCCTAATTTTGTAGCACCACGTCAAACATCGTATATTTGTATTTGGATAAATCTGAGAATGATTTCAAAAATCAAAAAATTACGAGGGTTGTTTTATTTCAACATACAATCGAGTAAAAAATTCCAACAGTAGAGAACAAAATGAATTGATTAACAAAAAGATTATTAATAAAAGTGCATTCTTTTCGGCATAATCGTTGTAAAGAAACATACATTTGCCATGTATTAAAAAAAACTGGTATTTGATTCCTTTTTCGAAGAATGTTGCCACAAATGGTGTGAGATGGAGTTTAATCGTTTTGGAACCTCCTTAATATGTTGGAAATACTTCGAGTTTCTTTTAAAGAAAAAATATAGAGAAAGAATTCCAAAACTCTAATGTCGTTATTTTGATATACTAGTAGGCCAGTTCATTGGCTGGAAGTCTAGAATTCTTTGTTTCTTACGAACCACTTGATCAGTTCCTTGAACAGAATCTGTTGCGATAAACTTGTATTCTAGTTTAGTATTAGTACTTATTATTAAACTTGTATTCTTATTTGGAAACTAGATTCACCGATATGACAAATTTCTCAATCTTCATGACAATGAATATTCAGATAGGTAACGCCCATTTTTGTTCATAAATTTTTTTGATACAGTCTTTAATTTTTCTTCTCTTGCTTATTTTTCATGATAATTTGGAAGGTGAAAAATAATTAAATCTAATGGTTGGATATTCAATAGAGTCTACTGCATACTTACAGCCTAGACATAAATGCAACGAGTTTGTTTATATTCGCTCGTTGGAGCAGACTTTCCAAACTTTTCAAGACAATATTGATATTTTAACATCTGTAATTATATAATTATTACTATTAAATTTCCAAAATCTGAATACGAAGCGGGGATTTTACTTCAAAACAATATTTATAAATAATTATTATTTTTGAATTTTAAATTATATTTTAAAAAAATTGAAGTAAGTATTTTTGAATAGATAACAATGAAAAACTTTAATTTTTTCTAATTTATTAATTTTTAAAACTCAAATTTTTGCTAAACCGGATTTAGCTAAAGAATAATAAATGTTGGAATGACAGTTAAAATCGGAACTAAAGAGATACAATCAGTTTAATTAAAATGAAAACGTTCAAAATTCAAAAATTCAGCTTCTGAAGTAACAAAAAAGCCTGAAATCGAAACCTATCAAAAATAAAATGTTCATATGGTCAATATGGCTATATGGCTTTAAAATCAAACATGTCACCGGAAATCCCTGCAACATTTAAGTTGAAATTTTTAAAAAAAATTTTTCATTTCACATTTTTTTTTTGAATTTGAACTGTTGTGAGACGAATCTTATAAAAGGGTATTATAAACAGAAAATTTTATTTTTTTGTTTTTAAGGTGAAATTATTTAAAAATGTGTAACATAATTACTGGAAGAAATCTCTTTCAGCAAAATATTATTAGAAGAAACTAATTTAATTTGAGAAAGGAAGGAAATAAAGGTAAAAAAAATAATTAAGTTGCTATACCAAAGAAAAATTGAATTTCTTTTACAGAAAAATTTGAATTTATCTTTCATTTCATTCTGTTTGCAGAATGAAATGCAAAAGTAAAGTTATTTGAATACCATAAATGGATATTGGGGAAAATTCTTATATCTTTTAAACAGCTTTTTTTTATTTGGTAATTCTTTGACAGAAGAAGTCGAAATGACAAACGATTCCATTTTCAAAAGATTTTCATCCATTTCCAAACAAACAAAAATAAGAGAATGGTGGGCAAACAATATTGAGTTTTTCTTTTCTATAAAGTTAATGTCGATATTTTTTTTTTAATTTTTAGGAGAAATAACTTTTTTATCCAAATGGACTGGCCGTATTATCAAATAAAAGGAAAGGGAATTCTAAATAGAAAAATCATAATGGTTGGTTTTAGGTGGCATAATCAGTTATTTTTTTTAAATGAAAAATTATTTGTGGGAGTAAAAAGTCATATATTTACTGTACAGTTATTTTAAGTTATAATTAAATGAGGGTTTTCATTTAATTCTTGAATTACTTCAATAATATGGGAACACTTCTTAAAAATCTTTAAGCGGTGGCACTTTTAATTGAATATTTAAAAAAAAATACTCTTTTCATCAATTATTTTCAGAATTTTTATTTTTTATCTGGTAATATTCTTATTAAAGAAAATATTTTAAGTCTAATTGAATAAACTATGCAAAATAAGAAAAGTGATTTTATTTGCAGATGACTAAATTAAAACAAGTTATCATTTTTTAAGACAAGAAAAATAAGAAAAACATATTTGATTCAAAATTAAAAACTACATTTAAATATTTATATAGTTTTATTCAGTATCAAAAGTTCGTTTTCCTAAATTATTTAAATGTAAAAATGGCGCAAACAGTAATACAAATTATCAAAGTTTTAATTGAAGAAAAGTGTGATATTTTTCTTATTAGATAAAAGTATTTGGGGTGTGAAATATATCAGTTGTCTATTTTGCTATATACATGAATTTATACCAATTCTTTTACATTAAGATTATATTATTAAATAAATAAGATCACATTAAAATTTATTCTAATGTAGTATAAATCGAAGTTTAACAATTTTTCTATTTTAAAATTGATACAAAATTTTTAAAAAGATGACAACTGAAAATACAATTCCGTCAATGATAAAATGAATATAAACCTCCAATTTTAGAAAATGGATGCCATATATTTTATACAGTACACTTTATTTTTCAGATCTTATGATCTTTATAGTATAAAACTAATATTTATCACATACAGATAACACAAACCAACAACTATAGCAACATATTCTATATATAGTTCAAATTCCTAACCAAATCATTTTTTACATTCAAGAAAAAGTAAATTGAAATAGAGAAAGAACTTTTCTCGCCTTTTCCGAAAAAGTTTCCTCTGTTCTGGATGGTTTTACTTCATCCCTGGTTATGTCTGCGAAACTTTCCTTCTGGAGCTTTATAATCCTTCACTTTCACAATGGGCTGTCAGAAACTAAAGAAAATAATACAAAAAAATCTATGTAACCTAAAATCTTACAGCAAAATCATGCCTTTCCTGTAAGCCTTAAACATCGTAATCGGATTAACTTTTCGCTTAGAACTGTACGAAAGCCAAATGGCGATTTTCCAATCCATAATCTTCATCCTGAGATTTTCTGTACTTGTAGTTTGTTTCTGCAAACTCAGAAGTTTTTTTCTTCTCTTCTTTTTTCCCCCGAACAGACGTAGTTTCTCTCAAAGAGCTAAATTAGCGATTAATTTTAAGCAAATGGGATAACGCAGTGAAGTTTCCGAACAGCAAAATTTTCTTCTAGTTTCTTCTTTTCTAGTTTCAATTTTTCTTCTAAAGTGAGAGCGAATTCCGTATTCTTATAAAAATAAAGTAAGACAAAAAAGAATTAAGGAATGCTGTATTTTAATTAGTGAATTTGTTATCGAAATATTACAAAATCTATATTGAAAATTTCCGGCTGCGGCTCTCAAAATGGCAATAATTTAAATCTCTTTGTAAATAAATGAAACGCTAATATACGTGACATAGAAGTCACTTTTATTTTTAACTGTCGAATGAGATCAGTCAAATGTTAATAAACATTTATTCGGTTTACAGACTGCTTGTTTGAATATTTTTTACAGTTGCATTGAATTCAACACGTCGCTTTGTTAATTAAACCTTAACTGGGGAGATACAATATCTCAGATAGTAAGGACGGACTTTCAATCCCTCCTATTCTATTTTTAGTTCTATCAAATAGGTTTACTCTGTAGTTTCTTGTTTGGTGACCTTTAGTAAGCGCGCACTTTTTCAACCGGTTTCAGCGGATGCTATGTGAAATATTTCAGCGATTTGTTTGCGTGATGTCTGTGAGACCACACCTCCCTTATAGTGCACCAATATTAAACATACCATAACAGATGGCTCTAAATTATCAGAATATGATCGTCTAATTATCAATGATCATCAAAATATCATCCAACCTACTGATCCTCGTTATGAAGCAGAGTTCCAGAGACTTTTAAATGAAGTAGAAAGCGATTTTAGTTGTGAGGATAACTGTAGAGTTTTTTTCGATGAAAGTTTGCATTTGACTGATTTGGATATGTATGTTCAAATATAATTAATTTTTCTAGTGATAATGTATATTGAAAAATTTCTAAGATATATTAATATACCAAGAGAAATATTTATAGAATTTACAGGTAGATTTTTGCACTATTACTTAACATGTATATTTAAAATATCCTCTAAAACCATAATGCGAATGTTCACAAGTTTCTACATAGAAATGATGTCTGTAAAAAAAAAGGGTAAATTTTACCCATTGACATTTTTTTTCTTCATATAATTGTTGTATCTTCATGATATTGTTTTTCTATATATTTTGGTATATTGGAAAAATAAATATGATTTAAAAAGTAAAAAGTAATATTTTTTCAAGAATATTATTTGTTGTAACGTGTAATTTGAGAAGAAGCTGCATGTTCACACGCAATTAATTTTGTCAATAATAATATAGTTTGAAAAATGTCTAAAACTTATTTATATATCAAGAAAAATATCTTAAGAATATATTGGCTGATTTTCATACTAATACTTTCACTAGAAAATTTAATTTGAGTGTAAAGAAAATGCGGTCTCGAAGACCGCACCTCCCCATTTAAATCATACATTTTCACCTCCTCCGTTAAAAGTTAATAGAGCTGCAGATTATTATTAGAAACGCTTCGGAGATGGTTCGCCGTATCAACTAAAGTAAATTCAATCAAACAAAGATACTGAAAGTATCAAGAAATATGCTTCAAATTTAAATTAAATCGAATACAAAAACAGGTTAAGTCGTTGCTAGATGGATTATAATTATTTCTTGCCTATAGAAATTCCTTTCCACATTTTCAAAAATAATTATTTCACAGAAATAATCTTTGCATTATAAAACTTAAAAAAAAAATCCCGCATTTTTAACAATATATTTCCATTTCTTTCATCGATATATTTCCATACGTTCAATCGAGGTTTTTTACAAATCATTAGTAGGGTTTTCACTTCTGTTTTTATACCGTAATATATACATGTTTTAATTTGCTGTAAAAGATTTGATTTGATTCCTGTTTTTCAGTAGTATCAAGTAATAAGATGAAAGATTTAAAAAATGCATTCCATCTCAATTACTTAACAGCATAAAAAGTAAATATTCTTGGCGAACAAATTAATTGCCAAAGGTGACTATTTTATGATAATCTCATCATAATTTTACTTTCTAATTCTTTCGAGAAATATCATATTGTTGTTTCTTATGGTACTTAACACACCCGATGACGAACTGTCAGTGATTTAAGCCGAATGCGCAGACGCTTCTGAGGGCCAAGCCCCCTGAGTGCTCGAGGGCAGAAGTCTGACTTCAAGCTCGTATGAAGATGACACACACATTCGCTTGCATGGCACTTTTTTACGGGAGGGATTTTTCACGCACCTCATAGATATAACACAGGGTAGAGAACAAACATACCCGAACCAGGACGCCCAGATCACGGGGAAGAAGGCCAGGTCGCCGGCAGAAATATCATATGACCGTTAACCCAAATAAATTAGAAATAGAATGGGATCATTTTAACAGTAAATAGTCATGGATATTTGATCGAAAACCTCTGCAGACAGCTATTTTGAAACTATTAATTTATAATATCATTTGCAGACTGTAATTTCTTACTTAAATTGTGTGATTCGAATTTTTATTTCAGATATACTTTCACTCACATATAATTACTTTTTAAAAGACAAATGTAATGTATAATATGAAATGGATTTATTTCATTACTAGCCGCCTTTGTCGACCAGCCGATTCGCCAGTATTACCGCTCACTACAATTTTCAATTAAATAGTTTAAGTAACTGGTTACTTAATAGATTCTCAAACAAAACATTTTTAATCTTCAATTTTTGATAGTCATACCAAACTTACTCTGTTGTTTAGATCGTTTCTTTCAATTTACTATATATATTTTGCTAATTTGTTGTCATTTCCGGTAAAACTTCAACTTTAATTTAAAATGGAAATGATGAAATTGCAATTAATATAAAGATATTTTTAAATAAAACCAAGTGTTTTATTTTATTTATCATATTTATTGTTATTTATTCATTATTATTATTATTGAATATGAGTATTGCAAACAGAATCGCCCGGTATTTAAGTCTTATGTGAACTGCAAAATATTTTTCATAATTTATGTAACATCTAAAACAATAATTCAACAAAAGTTTCTCAGATTCAGCATAAAATTCAGTTTTTAGTTTTGCTTTCAAAAGGATTGAAAGGAAATCAATAATAATATTTTGTTCCGGCCTATAAATATATTTCAAAAATTATGAAGTCTAAATTAAAGGCAGTAAGGTATCATATTCTGAGAAACATTCTGGACACACCAAATTTTAAATAAATGAATGAATGTTTCTGTTTTCCACGATCAACTAAGACTTATTTATAAAGTTTTGAATGTTAAAAATTTAGAAAAACTCAACATTTTCATAATATTAGTCCAATTAATCTTGAGAAACCTTCACGCTGATTGGCGTATTTTCTTTGAAATGATCGACGGAAAATCTAAAATTATCCTTTTTTTTATTGAATAGTGATATTCAAATTTTCATAAATCAGTCAGTTTAAGTGATTGATTTAGTTGATTGGAAATTAACTCTTTTTATTTAACATATTAGTGTTTCAAGAACATTTTGTTATTCGTAATTTCTACAGCAGAAGCTTAATGTAAAATCAAAAATTCGTAATTTATTAGAGCATTTATTGAATCAAGTTACATAAAATATAATCATTTTCCATTTAGACCATTTTAGTAGATCTGTGACTTACTAAAGGTTTACAAATCAGCTGTGTGGCCCTGATTTGAATGGATATCCTGTTCATATTAAACAAAACTTGCCTTAAAATATTACTGATTTATTGGATTATTAATATAGAGAGTGTAAAAGATCATAAAATAATTTTCCTTGAATTTATTTTTTAGAAAAAATAATATTTCATATATGTTTCCTTTTCTACAGACACGTGCCGAAAATTATATTTTTGCAGATTTTATTTCCAAAAAGATTTAATTTATTTTTAGTTGGAGTTTTAATCAATGTGATGGCAACACTTTGAAAAAAGCTAATTTTTTCCCATGAATACGAAATGTGCTCGAGCAGCTTAAATTTTATTTATATTTTGTACAAAAAAAAATTATTGAAAAACTTAGTTAAAATATTTATTTAAAAATTCATTAAAAATAGAAATTTAATTTTAAGATTAAAACATTAGTATCATCTAAAAGATAAATTTTTGATCTTTAACTTCATGTAAAAATCTTTTTTGTGTGGTAATATTTTGGAAGTTATAGAAGAAAAACGTCAAAATTCGCTTAATTTTTAAATAAATAAAATTCTAGTCAAAAAATCGAAAAAATTACTCCCAGGTGCACAATACCGGCCTCCAAGGTATACACGTGCCAAATTTGGTAGCTGTAGGTTGAATGGTCTGGCCTGTAGAGCGCCAACACACACACACACACACATCACACACATTGAGCTTTAATATAAGTACTACACAGAACAAACACATCGAAAGTAAACATAACCTTTCAATAGTTGCCAAAAACAAAAGAGAGAAAAATGCAATTAATAAGCAGACGATATTTAGACTCGAAAATGAAATTATCTGAAATTAACCACACGCGCAGACGATATTTACAAAAGTAAAAATATTCAAACCTGAAAAGGAAAATATATGAGTTATTCCATCAATAAATGCCATAAGTTTGTTTCTATCTTCATTTTTTTATGAGTCATTAAAAATCAAAATGGGTCCAGGACTAAATAAACACCCTGTATAGAGAGTGTAAAAGATCATAAAATAATTTTTCTGGAATTTATTTTTTAGAAAAATAATATGTCATATTTGTTTCATTTCCTACAGACACGTGCCGAAAATTATATTTTTGCAGATTTCATTTCCAAAAAGATTTATATATTTTTAATTGGAGCTTTAATCAATGTGATGGCAACACTTTGAGAAAAGCTAATTTTTTCCCATGAATGCGAAAAGTGCTTAATTTTAATTTTTATTTTTTACGAAAAAAATTATTGAAAAACTTAGTTAAAATAATTATTTAAAAATTCATTAAAAATAGAAATTTAATTTTAAGATGAAAACATTAGTATCATCTAAAAGATAAATTTTTGATCTTTAACTTCATGTAAAAATCTTTTTTGTGCGGTAATATTTTGGAAGTTATAGCAGAAACACGTCAAAATTTCTCTTAATTTTTAAATAAATAAAATTCTAGTCCAAAATTCGAAAAAATTACCCCCAGTTGCACATTCCCGGCCTCGAAGGTATACACGTGCCAAATGTGGTAGCTGTAGGTTGAATGGTCTGGCCTGTAGAGCGCCAACACACACACACACACACACACACACACACACACACACACACACACACATTGAGCTTTATTATAAGTATAGATATTTTATAAATATGGCCATATGATATTAAAATTCACAAACCTTTGCCGATATGTTACTGTCTAAATAATAATTCTTTCTTTTTCCTTCCTTTACATTCAAAATATTGGCTGGAATTATTTTCATAGGCTATATATGTACACAAATTGGATTAAAGTTCAGAGATTTAAAAAAAATACCCGAATAAAAGATATAAAAAGAAAACTATTTGGTTCCTTTGCATCTATAATTCTTTATTGATGAATATCTATTAAAACTTAAATAGTGTTATTATATTATGAAGTAAATATTCACTGCTCATTTACTTCAATGAAAATTTACTGATGGCAACATAATTTTATTATTTATATTTAAAAGAAAATATAATTTTTTCCATTGATATTTAACATTTATATTGGAGAGCTAAATCTAGAATAACCTAAATAAACTAATCATAAATTATTTAGTTTCTTTTAAAAAAATGATTAATCCTTGCCATTTTTTTACTTTGAAAAAAATCCGAATAAAAATTAAAATTTTTTTTGTAATCATTTAAATTAGTAAAAATTAGTAGCATAATTATTAAAATTAAAATAAGTGAACATTTTGTAGCATAATTGTAATCAAGATCATAGTATTTTATATGAACATGGTGTATTTTATGAAAAATTATTTGAATGTAAATAGATAATAAAATACAAAACCTCGAAATGATATCTTGAAATATATATAACAAATTCAGTAAACTTTCTGCAGTTATTTTTCAAGTATTTTTTTTTTAATATTTGAGTCGCACCAATTAATTATGTTTTAGAATAAATGTATGAATTGGAAAAAGAATTATCAAACATAAGAATATACTTCGGATAAAATATTTCATTCAGTAAATATAAATTAATGCACATTTAATGGTATTATAACATCAAATCTCATAATTTACATGAAAAATAACAACATTATGTAGGTCCAGCCACATAGAAAGGAAGCAAGATTAATTTTCCCTCAACACAGCCAAACACTTCGGAGAGAAAATAAATGATAAGAAAGTATCAAAACGGGTGTGACAAATTTCTCGCAATTCGTTTCTTTCAATAAGAACCATGAAACTTATTTGATGATCATTTAGATGGCTTCTGTTTATGCCTTTCCATTTCCAATATTTCTTCCACCATTCTTCATCCAATCTATCATAAATGAAGTTCTTTCAGAAAAAGAGAAACACCTTTTGTCTTACAGAGAAAGAGGTTGGTACAAAAGTGTTTCCACTGAAGAATTGGATGAAGTTTTTTGTATTTGAAAGTAAATATTTCTATTTCAGAAAAAACAGTGAAACAGACAACAGAAAAAAATGCATTACATTGGAGAAACAATTATTAATTTTACCAGAGTGTTTTAAACACAATATACATTTATGCTACATCGATTTAAATGCGTTCCTTGTAGAACAAGACAAAATTATTTAATCTACGCATTAAAATAGATATTATCAAAAAAATCAAGAAACTAACAACCATTTTTTAAATCGACATTTTTTATTACAACAGCGTTGCCACGTTCACTATATTAAAAATATTGTTACAACGTTGCCACGGTCACTAAATTAAAAATATTGTTACAACGTTGCCATTCACTTAAAATTCTGAATTTCAAATTAAATTTCCATTTTTAAATGATTTAAAAAATAATTTAACAATATTTATCAGAAATTTTCCTTGCACGAAATAAGAATAAAATTTAACCTGCACGAGAACGTTACGAATGCATGAGAAAAATATTAGCTTTTATCAACGAGTTGTCACCACATTGACAAAAGCTCAAACTAAAAAATAAATTCAATATTATTGCAAATGAAATAAATATAAAATATCAGTTTTCGAAAAAGTAAATGTAAAATATAACGGAAATAATGATCTCATTCAGGAGAGTGTGGATGTCAGTAAAATGGAATCATTCATGACTTCATTCAGCTTCTCACGAATCCAATACAAAATCTTTGGCATGAAAAAAACATTTTTCCAAATACAAATATACATTGGAAAAATATATTATCTTTAACAACACAAAATGAAGAGCCACTGACCCCAGTGAAAACACAACTTTTAAGTTTGCTAAAATCATTTCAAAGAAATTTTGAATAATTCAAGCCAAACATATCCTGAAGAAAATTAGATCCCTGAAATCCGAAATCCAATGGTAAAAAAAGCAGAGTTTTGCAAATGTAGTTCAAAACTAGCTGAGTAACAAAACTTTTCTCTCTTTTACTCTGAAGTGAAATCAATTAAGATATTGATGTAGTAAAACTAATAAGACAACTTGGGTTAACTCTTAAACAAGAAAGGGTAAACTCTTGAATTTGTAAAAATAAGAGTTTAAAGAATGAATCAAATTAAAGGAAATATGCAAGATTTCTATCAAGAAGTAAACATATGCCTCCATGAACCGCATTTTTACATCTTGTTTGACTTCTTTACTTATTCTAACAGGTCTCTTTAGAAAATTTGCTAAGTAAATGACTTGAAACACATTGCAGGAAAGAAACATAATTCCAGTGATTGAGACGGAATCCCATTTCATCCAAAAGATTTTTCAGAGAATCAGGTAAAAAGGAAAAAAAAAGAATTATTTAAATAAAACGATCCATGTTTTTGAATTTTGTACAAGAATACTTGATTTTTAGAAAATGGAAAAAGAAAAAAATCTTTGGGGAACATTAAGAAATACGCTGAAAGTTATATTTGTTGTTTGTAAAAGAGTAATGTACGAATTTAAATAGATTATTTTTTCCTCTCTTTTTTATATTATTTAAATTTTATACCTTGAAAATATTTCTTATTCTTAGTTATAATAAAACTTATTTCAATTTAAGTTCTTATTTTGTCCTTAATATTAATCTGAACCTTGATTACAATCTTCGTTTTCATATTAAGATTTATCATGTATTTCGTATAAGAAAGAAAACTAGAATCACACAAAGTCAAAAATCAATTTTTCTGTTATAAAAGAGCCAAACAAATTGGAGACCACCAATGGGTTAAGCTGGGGACTGCCATATATCGACTTATGATAATAGTATTTGCCCTAAGGTTTTAAGGTATGTAAAATTATCGAATCAAATAATAGATAGTAAAAATGTTCATTAGAGTGGACTAAAATCTCACATTTTTATCCGATAGTAAAATTCAAATTTTAACAACTCACTCAGTTTGAGTCCCAATGGAATAATCTTTCCATTTATTTAAAACTAGCAGTGCCCGCACAGCGTTGCCCGTGCCATAACATCTAAGAGAAAAAATTAGCTTTAGACTTAAGTCCAGCCTCCACCCGATATGACATGGGAATGTCAAGCGGGATCAAAAAGATATTTAGAAATCATCAAAAATAACTACAAAACAATTTTTTATAGCACATATTCAGAAATATTTAGAGCTAAGCTTTGATATACAGTCATTTGGCGCCTTGCGAGGTAGACAATTTTTCTGTGGCGCTTTGTTTAGAGTTACATGGCAGCCATTTTTTTTTTTATGTTACTGTATGCTACTATATTTCGATCTTTCCTGTTCATTTCCCTTGATTTTTTCCTGCTGCAAATACTTTTTCTGCTTACTTTCATTATTTTCGATTAAAATTTTTTGCATGCATTTCATTTTACTGCATTTATTGACTTTTTTTTAAATATATATTTCCGTTAATTTGCTGCAGCGTTCCGCGGAACCTTTAGATTAGACCTATTTCTGCCATTTGCGCCACATTCAGCCATTTCTCTAAAATTTGGAGATAAATTTTTTGCGTGAAACTGACTGTATATCAATGCTGTTCGATATTTAGACTGTTAAAAGGGTTTCAATTTTCTCTTGTAAACAACACATGCCTTTTGATTCATCTTTCCATTTTAAAGCTGGGCTAAGCTTTGATATACAGGCATTCTGCGCCTAGCAATGTTGGTGTCACTTTTGCTACCGTTACCCTATTGCTGCCGTTCTCGCCAAATTGGGCCCATTCGCTAATATTTGGCGATAAATTATTTTTTTGGCAAAAATGACTGTTTATCAAAGCTGTTCCTAAGGCTTAACAATATAGACAGACTAAAGACATTGTTCCTATTGAAACCGAGACATCATTTCTGTAATCCACACATGGATCGAAATTCAGAGTAGTGTATTCCTTTTCGGACCAGAATCGTTTGTTCTTTTACTTCTTCTTTTGTGTCTCAAATTTAAATGTCTGTCTCTGACAGTAGACAGGTGAGATTGATTCTATTTCTGTAATGTAATTGCAGCGCGATTTAAAGAGAGATTGTTACTTCGCTCAGCAGAAGAAAGTGTGTATATTCTTTCTCCGATATTCGCTGATTTAACGTTTCTTTCCTCTACATTTTCATTATCGCGCAACAAACGAAGCGTTTTGGCATATAATGTGCTCCGGCCAAGGTTGAATTTCCTTCCTTTGGGGATAGTGAGATTTGAATCGCTGTTTAAAATCAGACGTAACCAAAGAAATGTATCGCATACGAATACTTCAGCTATCTTTCTCTCTCTCTGTATATATATATATTTATTATATTACTATTATTACATGAGAAGTTTGAGATTTCCGCGCGCGCGCGGATAAGTGCAAAGCAAAGATACTGCTACTTTACGCATGCGCGAATCGTAGTAGAAAAATAATTAAAATCGAATTATAAAACTTCTTTTTTTATTTTGATACGAATTCAATATACTAAAACTTTCCCCAGTAAATTCCCTACAAAATGGTACAAATATTTCCAAAATTAGTTAAGTATTTCTCGAGTTTTTAGAGTTTCAACATACAGACACTTTCAGGAGACTTCATTTTACACTATATATAGATGTTGATGTCTCAAGGATATTTTCTGATTATTATAGTCAAGAATCTGTAAGAAAATATAAAATTCGTTATGATTTGGAATTTAGAATTTTTATTGACTCAAATTGCATTAAATAGTATTCTTTACTTCATTTAGAACATTTTTGAACATTACAGGATGCTGTTTTTCAAAGTAGCTGTTTAGAAATTAGCCGATTAGAGTGGACATCCTATATAAGCATGTTAATATGTATATAGAAACCATATTCGTCTTAAATACTAAAGAATTTCTGAATTAATATTATCGATATTTAAAAAGTTCACAAAAATCCTTTTCATGACATTCATTAATTTTTCATCCTTTTCATTGCATTCATTTTTCTAGAGAGTCCTATGATTCCTATTTATTTCCTTTCTTACAGACTTTAAATTATAATGTTCTAAGTTTAGTTTGTAAAAAGAGTTAATTTAATCTTTTTATTTGAGCTTTAGTGAACGTGAGGCCATATGCGTTGATAAAAGCGTCTTTTTCTCACGTATAATGTTATTTCTTCACTGCTAGCAAAAGAAAAATTATATGTGTTAATCAGAAACTCTTTTTTGCTTAAGCCATATCAGAATTTTAGAACATACATTAAACATTCATTCCGTATTTTTGATTTAGTTTTGAAATAGAAGCTCTAAAATTTCTTACCAGATCAAAACCATTTTTTCTATTACAAAACATTGATGAAAATAATAAGTAATTAATACGCTTTCAGCAGTCATTTAATTACAAAAATAAGCAAACGTGCCTAATTGAGTTATTACAACTGAAGCTTGCAGATATCTTCTATTTTTTCAGATAAATTATTCTGAACTGTAAATGTTTCATTTATAAAAAAAAAACTGAATCCCATACTGGGAATTAAATCTATTAAATTTGATTAAATTTGAGTCTGCAAGCATCGAAATCCCTTCCTTATAATACGTCTCTGTAGCAATCGTATAGTCAAAAGCTAAGTTAAATGTTTATTATTTACAACAAAAGTTTCCTTTTAAAAAATTACATTTAACAACAACAAAAAAATCCAGTTTTAATGATGTTTTTGTTTGTAAATATTTGATGCTGAAATTCTTTTTGAAGAGTAAACGGCAATGAATAATTTGTAATTTGATATTAAAACTTGTTTTCTGCATTTCTGGAATTTAGTTTGGCATATTTACTGATTAAGATAATTATTTTAATGAAAGTTTCTCTTATACGAAATAAATAATTAATATATGAAAAATTGTAACGCAGACTCTAACAACTGTCACATACTATATTATTTAAGTATGTTTTGGGTGGAAATGAATGCATTTTAATTCCTTTGTAGCTTTCAATGAATTACGAGTTTTAGAAAAGAAAATATAGGAATAAAAATTAGATTAATTAATGCTTATAAAATTTTAAATTGCTGAAACATATATGCTAAATATCTTTATCTGGAATTTAGTTATGTTTAATTATTAGTGTTTCCTAGAAAAAATGAAAAGATATGTAAGTAAATAAAACGATAATTTTGATTTAAACGGACACTTGTTTTAATGAATTATTGAAGAAAAGAAATATTTTTTTCCAAACCCATGAATAAACATTGACCATAGAATTCGCTTTTATTAAAAGTAATTAATTATATTTGTCAAAATGCAACAACTGGAAAAGAACATGCCCCAAAATTGAAAAGTATATACTTTACCTTTGCGAATATTCTTGTTTAGAAAATTGGAAAATAATTTAAGTCATAGGACGTAAAATAAGAAACATACACCCATAAAAGTAAAGTTTTATTTTCTGTAAATTTAATAATTCATTTTCAGAATTATAATTAATAAAGAAGATTCCATTGTTTATTTTTGTTAGAATGCATTTATTAAACATATAAATGTAGAACAATTTACATTAGGCCCATAATAGTAGTTTTTTTTCTTGCATACAGAGAAAGTAAATACAATAATACTCTGTATGCAATGTGATGTCAAAATTCAATCATACATTCATTGTTTATGACTTAAGTGATTATTCATTATTTTTATAGGCTAACTTTGCAAAATAGAAAGGTAAGAATGAGGGCACTTCTTGTATACTTCTTAAAAACAAATTTTTAAATTTTTGGAGGTATTTGAAATCAGACGATTAATTATAAAATTCTATGAATATCAAAATATTAAAGTTGTATTGAATTTAAGTGAAATCCCCCCCCCCCCCAGAAATCTGTGGAGGACATTCGATATGTGATTAGAATTTGGAACTGCTTGGATCAATTTTAAAAAGAACCAGAAATTTCTTCTTCAGATTTTCTGTGATGAATTTTTCGGAAATTTATTTTTAAAAAATCTAACATATAGGAATCAGATAGCGTGAAAACAATTTAAGGTATTAACAGAAGATTCAAGACTTGATATCATTAATACAAATAGGTAATTTTAAACTGTTTTAAATCACAAATTTATGCTAAATTAAAAATATTGTTTCACCAAAAGCTTAAAATCCTGGTAAAATTTTAAAAATCCTAAAATGTTTATTAATTAAAATTGGAATGAAATAAAAATTTTTTAATCTAATGATGCATTGAATATAAAGTAAAAATATGAAAAAAATGACATGAATGAAAATTATTTAAAGGCTTAGGTATCTACATGTTTCTTTCCAAACCAATGCATAAATTAAAAAAAGTGTTTTCAATTTAAAGAAATTCTATTATATAAAATTATTTAAAAACTCTGAACGATTTCAGAACTCATATTTGGAATAAACTCATATCAAAAAATAAAATTGCAAACAAAAATAAACCTGCAATCCATTTTTAGTACATATAAGAAAATGATGAATGGATATGAAAAGTTTTTTTAAATTTATTTTGTTTAGAAAATAATAAAATAACTGTTTAGAAAAAAAATTAAACAGTAGATTTTATAACTAGAATGCTTATTTTAAAATGAAATCCTTCGAAATGTTATAAACTTGAGAACTTCAAGAAATTGTACTCTCTCTAAAATTATTTTCACGCAACAATAGCGAATTCCCCTATTAAGATTTGAGACTAAAAAAAAAAGAAAGAAAGAAAATACAAAAATAATATGTTTCGCATCATAAATAAAAAGAAATTCTCATTTAAAAGAAAAGAAAAATGTTTTCCTTTTCTATTTCATTTCAAATATGGAACAAAGCTGAAAATAAATTGAATATCATAACGAATATAATATCAGTGACTTAGATGCATATATTTATAAAAAACTTTTTGTGTTTCAGAGCATAGAAAATCATCAAAAAGCATTATCTGATTGCATTTCCAAACTATTTTTATCCTTTTAGAGACAAATAAACAAAAAAGAGAAGCTGGCGGTGTAATGACATTGGAATTTCTTAATCTAAAGAAATGATATTGAAAAACTTAATTTATCGGGGTTTTTACTTGATTTCTTAGGCGGAAGTAAAATTATAAAAACCAGAGAACTGATTTTTTTTCTCTCAGAAAATCTTAAATTCTCGAAAGACCTTATTTTTAAGAAATATTGTAGGCTAGATTTATGCGAATTAAATAATTGTTTGAAATATGATTTGGAAACAAAGGCTTTTGCGAAAATATTTATTAATTGAGTCATCATATTCTAGTCTTTTCATTTAGTGCATTTCGTCTGTTTTATACAAAATTAAATTCAACCCATACTAGACAGTTAAATTTTATTTTCCTTTCAGAATTTTCAAAGAAATGTGTAAACTAGAATACACATAACAATCATAAGTATATTAAACTAAAATCATTATTTGAGCACCTGAGCGGGCAATATTTGCTCCTTTTTGTAATATAGAATATTTATAACTTGAGTACAGATTTAAATATAACATTTAATGCCAGATCTCAAACTTTGTCTTTTCTAGATTTTACAGAGACAATTACATAATATGGTAAATGCATTGAGGTGGGAGTTGCGGGATGATATTTCTTTTATTAAATAATACGACGAAAAATTTCGGAATTGTATAAGAAATTGTCATAATGAACTACACAGCAGTGTGTCAAAACTGAAGTTCGGTATTGCGATATGGAATAGAAATGAAAAGATGCTTTCAGCAGTAATGTACAGTTAATGGAAATGTAATATTAAAGTAAAAAAAATTATAACAAATATCCAGTAATTGAAATTCTATCTTCATTTTTTTCTTTAAAATTTTGGAAATTCAATATTAGACTTAATAAATGAAAAAATTAATCTCTAAAATATTTAATACTACGATACGATTTTCAATCATTTTTATTATTAACACTAACTATTATTATTAACAATACTTCATAGACGTTCTATACTTAAATGATTACCATTAGTTAATTAACTGTTACACACAGTAATATTGATGCTGTTTTACAGTAGACACTGAATTCTTAGAGTTTCTGGAGGATTATGGATAGAGGATATGGATATGGAGGATAGAGGATTATGGATAATCTTTTTCTGTACGTTCTTTTTGAAATATTAAAACATGTTTAAAAGAAATACAAATAAACGGCATCGTGAAAAATTATAAAAATATAAGAAAATGTATCCAATTAAAAAATGCAGTATCAGATAAAGGAGAGTATCAAAAACTATTATATATTTACATTTTTTTAAAATTATGATATTCTGAAGTAAGCTACTAATTCCTCATATAATAAACAATCGACGTTTGCACATATTTTTGAAGCCTTCTATATTTAAAGAAACTATTTCATACATATTAGTTATTGGAACTGATGAAACAAAACTTTAAAAAGTTTGATGATAGATGACATTACTGGATCATGAGACCTTGAAAAATACCTTAAAATTCAAACTTTGAGCGCCTTAATAGCAATAAAATATTTGTTTGCATTAATATTTGGCGAAGAACTATTTCTCTCGTAGCTTTATGTAAGCGTTATTCTAAACCCTGATGTAACCAAAGAAAACACTAAAATATGTAATATTGTTCTCTAGTATTATATGTGTTAATTCGGCCTTTAATTCTTTTCTTGCTGATCTTGAAGGTCAATTAAGAAAGCTTTCTAGAATTATAATCCAAAAAAGTGAAAAGGTTTGTCAAAAAATATATAAAGGACGACAAACTCTTCCATTAAGCATGCATTTAATAACTTAATGGTACATAAATCGGATTTGGTTTCAGATCGGATTTCTGAGAAATCCAAATAGTGCTTTTCTGAGTCGTAATCTTTTGTAACAAAAGACAATTTCTTACTCGAATTAGCGATTAAGCGGACAACTAAATAAAAACATTTACAATGGGATAACTATTTTTCTGTTATTGGTTTATGTATAATTTGATAAAACCAGATTTTGTAGGAAAGATAAATTTAATAACAATATTTTCTGAAAACATCTTTTTCGGGAGGGGAGGTGGTATTTAGAATTTATTAATGTAAAAATATATGCTTTTTCTTATTTTATCACTTTCTATTTTTAATTTATAAAGAACTGCCTGAAGTAATCAACTGCTCTCCAAAAATCGACATATGCCATTTTATAAAACAGGACTCCTGTATCGATTTCGGTAATTTTTAATTCATATCGAAGTACATTAACAGTTCCCTCTTTCAATAACCATTCAATTTCAATAAAAATCTATAGAATACTATCTTATTATACATTCTCAATGAGAAAAACGGGATAGTTCCCAGTCATAGCCATTAAATATTAACAGGAATAGCCTCTCCAATACTTTCTCTCATAATGTTTAATAAACATGCTATGCCAGAAAATGCCTTACATGAGATTGGAGTGAAATAATCTCAAAATATTTATTTAGCATTTTTACAGAATCTTTAACGTTATCATCGTCGAGTTGTTTAGCGATTAATACCTGGCATGCGGTTAATATTATCTGAAATTCCAACTGGAGTTTTATACGCGTTTCTCCAACAGAATGAAACAAAACTTTAACACAAAACTCCTTTTCTAGTCAGAAAATTAGATATTAAATCTGATATATTTCAGTCATTACATTTTTGAATTATCGCTTTTAAATGTTTCTAAAAAATAGATGAAAATAGATAAAAATAGATAGTCAACCTTTTGTTAAATTTGGCTCTAAATTAGGTAGGCGTCGACATTGTTGCAGTTAAATCTGTAAACTAAAGTAATTAAATTTAGTTTATGATTATTTGTGACTATAATTAAAATTCTATCTGCAAATTTGGATTCAATATATCAAACAAGAGGCGCCCAAAATAGAAATTTTAATGTTGGATATTTATGAGTTAATCATACGACAGGGATTAGTCGACAAAAATTAGTAAGAAAAATTCTAGAGTTCCTGCCAAGGATTAATAATTCGTAATATCGTTCGCCAATATCATACTCATCATCCATAATTTTATGCAGAATAGCTCGTTTATTATAAAGTATGTCTGAAAGTTTTGTGGTGATAATTCCTGCTAATTACGCATTGTCCAAAACAAGGGAAACTTGCAATAAAACATATTACTCTAAATTTAATGATGATTTACTGTCAGAAAAAAGTTAATACGATTTGACATAGTCAAGAAGACTTGAAAAGAGTTATTAATAATCAATACCAAGAATTAAAAGAAGAAAAAGGCAGAATATCGAAAAAATTATTTCATTTTTTTCTTATTCATATAATGTAATTCTTCCTATTATTTCGCAGACATGCATTAACAAATATGGCCCATCTTCCAAAGCATTTTACTTTACTTCCAGTATTATGTTTAAGTAGTTGCTTTTTCTTATTGTAAAAGATGTTGTTTCACTTTTTGTTTTGATATGAAACATTGGAATTATAAAGAAACAAAGAGAGAAACAATACTAACAACAAATCTATTTTGATAGAGTCAAGTGCTTAGAATTCGGCTGGTTACTTAAAGAATAGTAAACTCCCAGGTCATATCGTTCCTCTCAAAATGCCATGAAATATCCTTCAAGATCATTTGTATTCTTTTAGAATGGGCGGGTTTTCTTTTCCAATCTTCTTTTATGTTATTCTTTTTATTCAAACATTCTTCGTGAAATTCTCCCAGGAAAATAATGAAGTTATTCTCTTAAAAATCCCCGAAAAACAGTAAAGGAATCCAGTGTGGGTTTTTATGATTGGACTCAAGTTTTCTACACAATGATTTGCTTCTTGTCTTTTTATCGTATTTTAAAAAGAGTTTTTCTGTTTTAAAAGGGAATGAGTTTTCGTCAGACGGATTCCAATTTCAAGTCTAAGAATCTTTTTTGAATTATTTTCTGTAATATTTTCATGCCAGCATGGTAGTAAATAGAATGGATATCAAGAATCAAGTAGGTAAAAGATATTTTGTGAAAAGAAGTTTTAAGGCCATGAAAAATTCTTAGTAAATTCTAGGCATAAAAATGTTTCATTTTTATTCATGTCATTGTTAATGATTGATTACTTTAATTACCATTACTTTAACTTTTCTAGATCATTATGTATTATTAATAGTTTTATATATGTATTTTTGAAAACTTGCATTCATTACAATTTTGATATAAAACTACCAAAAAGAAACCTTTTAAAGCATAAAATTTATAATTGCATGTATTATAATTTATCTTATTTTTTCTATCATTTCCTTTTATAAAAGTCTAAAAACTCATGAAAATGAAACCAAGTTAAATTTTAAATGAATATCGAAATTATTAAAAAAGCATATATTATATTATTCTGGATTAGAATTCTTCATAAGCTGAGATTCATTTTTACTACCAAAATTGCATTCATATAATTTACCGAGTAAAGATATCTCTCACTTGTTTTTAAAAAAACTTTAAAATTATATTTAGTGTACAAGTTCGGCATTAAAATAAAAATAAAGTTTGTCCGTCTGTGAAATTTCTTTGTTAAAAGATTTTAGATCCAAATAATATAACCAGGCACTAACAATTTAATTATATAAATATATTGATTACGTGTTGGTGAGTAGTGTTTTTAATATTACTTATCCAAAGTTAAAATTCAAATACAAAAATAAATAATATTTTCAATAAATTTTTTTTCAAGGTATCCTTGAAGAATAATTGTTTCTAAATTAAAAGAAATTTTCATTTTATTTAAACACTTTTAAAGAGTTTGGAAACTTAAGTTTGAGTACACAAATATGAAAAGAATTTAACTTGAATTTTTAATTTCGGCAGAAGAAAAGAAGAAAAAAAGTATTCGGTCGAAAAAAAAGTGTTTTCCTTTCCATGACAGATTTAAACAATTACAGAGTAATAAACCTGTTTCAATTCTTTTGCGAAAAAAAATGTTTAATGAGATCTCAGTAAAACAAAAATAATAAATTAACATTAAAAGTCATTAACTAAGAAAAACTAGAGATTTTACATATTGTGAAAGAGTTAAATTAAAAAAGAAACTTAATTTTTAAATATAAACCATTTAATATTATTTTCAAATTTTCTAATATTCATTTCTTAAACATAAGTTGCTTTTCACACAGTTTTAATAAAATTGTAGAAGAAAAGAATGAAGCTTCTTGAAGGAAGTAAATATTACTTGGGGGTTGGGGGACGATTCAAGAATTAGAACATTCAGAATTTTGGAGATATTTTTTCTATTGGAAATAAAAGAAAAGTTTTTAAAGAAATATTGACATGTTCGGTGAATTTTACGTCACAGTTAAGAGGCTGGAAGGGTAAGAATGCTCAGGAGAAGTTAAAGAAGTGTTTTGAACATTTTGTCCGCTGAGCAAAAACGGACGGTGCCCAAATCTAGAAAACATATTTTCACTTTTCGTTTGTTCCGTTTTTAATAGGTTTTAAAATTTTCTTTTTTTAAATTTTCAAAACAAATTACCAAATTTGTTAAAAGAATCGTACTATTATTGAATCTCTTTATATCTTTCTTCAATTTTAAATTTGAATTTACTCTCATAATAATATTCTATAGTTGGGTCTAAACTAAAGAATATATAATCACGTATTATGAGTAATCAAATTTAGATTTAATTGTTAAACTCTTTGAAATATATCCGTTCTGATGAATGTGCGCATTTAAATAAAATGGTTTGAAACCTTTCATATATTTAAGTATGAAATTTTCTATTCCATTAAAGAACAAAACTTTATTAAATAATGGGATCATTGTTTCATGCTCTAAAGAATCATAAAAATGATTTAAGGAACAAAAGTTATGTACACACATGGTATTTTTCGACATTAATTGCATTGTAGATGATTTCGACATTAATTGCAATGATTTGTCATAAAGATGCACTAGAGTGTACGATCGCTGTTTGAAAAAGAAATATGTGAAGGATTTTGACATTCTTTTGAAGAAATTCATAAATCTGGAATTCTAGATTTCTAAGCTTGTTCTTTTATTTAGGATAAAGATGGAAATTATTTGATTCTAAGCCATATTCGCGATGTAAGAGGACCTGGACACTAGTCTATCGCAGCAGAAGACATTAATTAAGTTTTTCGAAAAAAAAAACCGGATCATACTGGAATCGCAGGCAATGAGGTATCTGCTGAAGTACGAATTTGGTTCTTAAAAAGATGAATATTTAGATATTCTTGCTCCATATTGTTTCCTTAAAAGAAAACTCAAAGATGTCTAATGAGGAGACTCAAAGATGTGTAAAAGCCCGTCTAATATCCTTGGCGGCAGTTGTAGACCTGTTACAAATTTAGAATTCATATACTCAAATGGCATTTCAAAATGCATATGCATATTTTTTTGAACATGAATATAAAAAAGAGCTATGATAGGGAATATAGAAGACACTGAGGGAATTTTATTGGTTTTTGGAAAAACTGCAAATATTTATTTCACACAATGCGTAAGCAAACTACTCAAAACTGATAAAATGTCTATAAAAACCAATCGAATACAATATAATATATTTTTTAATAATAAATATTTTTTTGTAAGAGGTATTATTATTTGCTCCGTTGCCAACAGAGAATATAAAAAACAATCCCCACAAAGCCTTTTACATGATATATGCCCTTACGTGTGTTGGCATAAATATTTCGCATGCTTCATACGAATCCATTAAGGATGACATATCATTCTGATACGAACACATTTTCTTGGCAGACACTTTTTTATTCTTTCCTCTTTCAAATAAGTGAGTAAACATAAAGAATATGTTTTTATAAATTATAGACTTTACGTAGTTGTTTACGATTAAATTTCTAAGGGAATTCAGTTTTGCATCCTTTTTTTTCGTGTATTCTCATTCTTTTTTTAGCATGGCTTTAAATTAAATATATTGGATATTAATGTTTAATTAAATGACATTGTATACGAATTTCACATTTAATACAGTTGAATATAAAGTATCGGAATTTTTATGATTGAAATCAATCATTTTCTGTATCATTCACAATCTCATTCAAACTGTTTGTTAGGTTTCTATAATATACGAATAGTCTTTAGCAGATATTCCTAGAAATAATTACTTATAAGCCTTATCATTTGATTATTCACATATAAAAATCAAAATTTGCAGAATTTGTTCTGAGGAACTCTTTACTAATTCAATTTTAAGACTTTTAACAGACCCGATTCAATGTATGCATTCTTGTTTAACATTTACATATTATTATTCAGTAACAAATTTTAACACAAAATTTAAATATGTATCAAATATTGGAATATACCACCGAGAGTAAAAAACACTTTTCATTAAAATGCTTAATCAGGTTTTTTTTTAAATAAAAGATATATTAATATAAAATCCATATTCACAAAGGCATATTTCTTCAATGGATAAGAATTTAGATATGACGTCATTTTTATTAACAAAAAAGACTTTATTTTGCCTTAATGGTATTTATTCACTACTAAAAGTTAAATTTCTATATTTAAATTCACTTTGTGACTACACCAAAGTCATATAAGGATTGACATTTTAATTTTTAATTGCGAACTGTTGAAAAAAGGATATGCGTATTACTACTCTAATGTTGAATCTTCCTTCTTACAAGGGCTTGACTTCTGCTTTCCGTCCATTAAGTTCGTCAACAACAAAACGCCATTTAAAGTGACGTTTTAGTAAAATTAGATTTCGAGTCTAAGGTCCTAAAATTTAATTACTCTACTTCCACTATAAAAATGGGATAATGCAGAAGAACCGAACAAATGATGTGTTCTACGCACAAATTAATATTAATAGCTGACAAATTATTCCATAAAATATTTAGAAATTTACCCTGATCCTGAAAGTAACTATGAAAGTTAACCCTCAACAGGGGAGGTGCAGTCTGTCAGACCGCTAAAGATGGACTTTCGGTCACCCCTTTTCTATTTTTAGCTCAATCCAATGGATTGATCTTGTAGCTTCCTGTTTCGTTACCTTTACTACACGTGCACTTTTTCAGACGGTTTCAGCTTATGCTTTTTTAAATATCTCCACTATTTCTTAACTCGACGTCTGTGAGACCACACTACCCTTTTAGTATTTCGGTTTTATACAAGGTTTAGCAGATGGCTCCAAAACTTGGTGCTCGAAACATCATCGAACCTACTGATCCTCGTTATAAAGCAGAGATTCAGAGAGACTTTTAAATGAAGCATAAAGTGATTTTAGTGATGTGGATAATTGTACAGAAAATTTTTTCGATGAAAGTTCTCATTTAGCTGATTCTGATGTGTATGTTCAAATATAATTAATTTTTCTAATGATAATGTATTTTGAAAAATTTCTAAAATATATAAATTTATCAAGAGAAATATCTACATAATATATAGGCTGATTTTTATGCGTGTACTTAATCTGTAAATTTAAAATGACCTCGAAAACCAATGATGGCAATAAAAAAATGGGACAGTTTTACTCATTGTAATTTTTATTTTTCATATAAATTTTGAATTTTTCCTTATATTGTTTTCTATATAACTTTGTATACTGGAAAAATAAATATGATTTAAAAATATT